>AYEL01065745.1:0-21368 GCA_000484575.1 Olivierus martensii
ATTATTATTATTGTAAACAAATTTCAACAAAAATATTGTTTTTTCAGACTGATGAGATGAATTTTAGGCCAATAACAGGCAGCACAAAATTTTTTGTGTCTATAAATGATTTTGATATTAAATAATATACTAATTTATATTATTCTTTTATTTATTGCAAAATTTTATTTAATATACACTTAATTCTATTTTTACATGATAGATACATTCCCGAAGAATGCTTGTAAAAAAATATACTGTATCTATGGAAAATAGAAGATTGGTTCCAGATCTTAGAATCTTATTTTTAACATTATTTTTCATATAATTTATTGTAGTATTATTTTTACATGCTTGCACTTTTTATTTTATAAGGATTGCACATGGATATAAAAAAGTATTATATAAAGTAAATTATCATTTGAAAACAAAAATAAGGAACAATTTTACATTAGTGCATATGAATGAAAATAGCATCAATAGAAAGATGACGACGAGTAGAGAAAATTTTCTAAAAGGACTGCACTTCTATCTGATGCAGGCTTTGAGAAAATGAACGATGAAATTATTATATTTCTCCATATACAGTATCTAAACCGGTACATGCCGTCATTTTGAAATCCGAGATATAGTAGTTTTTGGAATGAACTGTTGATTTGCATTTTAATCATCAATTGGTGGGTGGCAAATCTTTAATTCTCTAATGTATAGTTTCTTTGGAATGAATCTTTAAACCAATGGAATTGCCGATTCAAATTTTAATCATCAGTTGCCAGGAAAGTAAATCTTCAATTTCAATACTTTGACTTTTTCCAAAAGATGAAATTAAAGTATTGAAATTGAAGATTTGCCGCCCACTGATTGATGATTAAAATATGAATCAACAATTCTCTTGTATGAAATATTCATTCCAAAACTATATCGGTTTTTAAAATGGCAGCATGCACAGGTTTATATTTCTCCACATGCAGTACCTAATTTTATTATTTATTTTTTCAAAATCTGCACCAGATAGAAGAGCAATCCTTTTAGAAAGTTTTCTCTACTCATCGTCATCTTTCGATTGCTACTATTTTTGTTAATGTGGTGCAAATGTAAAACCGTACCAAAAATAACATATTACTTATTCGTAAATCTAAAAAATTATGCAAAATAATGAGTTACACATAACAAGATTTTTATTTTAACTTTTATTAAATATTTTAATAAACTGAGCATATTTGTTTGTGTAATTCCATTTTTTTCATTGAATGTCCAATAATCCGACAAATCTCTGAAACTTTATAATACAAACTATAAGGGAATTTTTAATCCAGACAAACCTAATCATCATGCCAATTTTTCCCTTAAGTATAATGGATTTTAATGATTTTTTTAAATAATTTAAACTAATTTTAGCGCCATCTATGATATATTCCGAGTACAAGATGGCGCTAAAATTAGTTTAAATTATTTAAAAAAATCATTAAAATCCGTTATATCTAAGGGAAAAATTGGCATGATGATTAGGTTTGTTTAAATCTCTGAAATCTGACAAGCCCCAGAACCACGTGTGTCAGATTAGGGAGACTGTATTGTATTTCTACTGGCAGATGGCGTCGTCTTATTGGGGTTTGCTTATTCCATTAACATAGGGAAGATCCGTTCCGCTAAATTTCTTGTTGGTCAGCGAGGGTGGTGGCTTAATGGGGGGCATCTTATCGGGGTTTGACTGTATAATTAACTGCAGTGCTATCTACCAAGAATTATAATTGATGAATACAATTGGTGGTGATATTCAAATTATTTCATAACCGGTTTGTTTAAATTTGATGTCGAGGTCTTGAAGAAATTTACAAAATATTTTTATTTATGTTTAATTAAGAATTGTAAAAGAATTAACAAAATGATATAAATTTAAGAATATAAATAATGATAATAGCACAACTAAAAATGTTAACACTTACAAACACAGCTATTAGTGATTTATTCTAATAATTTCCAGATCATTTTCTGATTATTGCAAGGTATAGATGGAACTTTTTCTTTCACTTGCGTGTCACTTGCCAGATAGTGTCCTTTTCTCAGCCATTCCTTGACAAAGAACTACAACAACCGGTTTGGTGGAACCTGTGCGAACCACCTGAATAGCACCACTGGATACAATCATTCAATGAATTGCACTGTTTGATCAAACAGCACAGTTTTTCAATATTTGTGATCAAATTTATGTAATCTTGATAGTTTTAATGATTTGCATGGAAAATTAGATTTATACATCCAATGATCTATGCCAGCTTATTACATTTCATTTCATTCCATTAGCTATGATGAAATTTAACTATTTTGTTTTTGATTTTGCTGTTCTGAGTTTCCATATGAATATTATAGTATTATTAACATTTTTCAAAAAACGTTTAGGAAATAGCAATGATTTTTTTCTTCAAATTAGACAATGAAAAATTTCAATTAACATTAGTTATATTTTAAAATGTGCATCATACTAAAATTGAGGAAATATATGTACTTTCTGAAGCTAGGTTTTTAAGAATAAGAATAAAAACTATTTGCATAAATTTTATTAATATTTTTTTCTAGTTTAAACAGTAAAATATAAAACTTGATGCTTTGTTTACTTTAGAAAGTGCAATGTATAACTTGATATATAGATTTTTTATTTATAGAACAAAATATAATTTTTTGAATTCTTTCTTTTTTAATTTAAATTTAGAAAGCTTTCATTAAGATGGAATGAAAAATTTATTTAAATATTGCCCAAATTAATGTTTTCAGGTAAAACATGACTTCATGAAAATTTGTTATAAGAGCAAAAACTATGTACGAGTGAAAAGACTATTTGTATAAATATGTAACAAATGTATAAAAATTATAAATGTGTTACATATTTATACAAATAAACAATTAAAACTAAAATAGAATCTTGTAAAGTTCATAATATAGACCAGGGCTGTCCAATTTATAATTTTTATACATTAACAATTAAAACTAAAATAGAATCTTGTAAAGTTCATAATATAGACCAGGGCTGTCCAAAAGGCGGCCCGCGAGGCTTTCACGATTTGTGATATGATATATAATACTTTTTATGTTTTTTTTTTTCACTTTTATTTATTACTTTTTTAAGAGATTAATAAAAAATAAATATAAGTTACATTAATTAGTACAGGAATGTTGAAAATGCCAATTAATGTTTATAAAAAAATTTTACTTTGATTTTACGGACTTTCCGATTTTACGAACTAGTCTTGCCCCCTATAGTCTGTTAAATCGAGGTTTTACTGTATTTATGCATTCCATTTGTTGAGACAGGATATCAAGTACCAAAGCCCCATATTTTGTAACTGCAGCCCTCCATGGCTAGTAAACACAGCTATGGCCCTCGGGTTCATTATAATTGGACAGCCCTGATCTAGACCTAACTACAATGTTATCATTTAAATTAATAACCTTAGTTATTTACAAATTATAATGTAACTTCAATTTTAACAAATTTTTTCATTTTTTTAAATAAGCTAATTTGATTTGTTTTCACTTATGTCTATTTTCATAAAGAATTTACTGATTTAATTTGGTACTACTTCCAATCAGAAAAATTATTAGATTCACTATGTTGATTGTATGTGACTTTGCTGATTTTACATCTTGATTTAAAATCAGTTTTAGATTATAAAATAATTATATTAAAGTTTTAGATCAAACATGTTATTAACATTGTAAATGAAATTGTTTTTAATATCATATGATAACAGATTAACAGATATGAAATTCAGTTATCATATATAATAAAGGAATAAGTGTGTGGAGTCCATGTTTCTGCACATGTGCATACTCCTGCTCCAGAAGTATTGCCGTTACTATTTTCTCTCGCTTCGAATCTTTAATTGAGTCTTCTGGAATGGCATTACTATTTTCTCTCGCTTCGAATCTTTAATTGCGTCTTCTGGAAAGTGTCGCCATTACTATTTTCTCTCGCTTCAAATCTTTAATCACGTCTTTTAGAAAACTAAATCCCAATCTCATTATAAATTTATCTTTAAATTATCATAGTTTACTTCCTATTTATGTTTGTATACTTCTTTGTGTCTTTTAGAAAACTAAATCCCAATCTCATTATAAATTTTGCTTTAGGTCTTTTAGAAAACTAAATCCCAATCTCATTATAAATTTTGCTTTAAACAAATCCCAATCTCATTATAAATTTTGCTTTAAATTATCATAGTTTACTTTCCATTAAATGTCTTTTTATAAATTTTGCTTTAAATTATCATAGTTTACTTCCTATTTATGTTTGCATGTACTTCTTTTTATTATTTGACTTCAATTTCTGCTTTTTCGATCGAAAAATGTTGACTGTTCTCCAGCTCGAGAGTTCAGTTAGCATTCGGCACGTTGAGGCTTCATAAATGTTTCATTTAAATAATATTTAATTTAGTTCAAAATTTAAATATTTCATTCATTTCAGAAATTATAATTTTTCATTTTAAGATAAAAATTATAATTATTATCTAAATAACTGAATCGGTAAATCGATAGTTTGTTAGTTGCCAATTTCGTATAAAGAAAATTTCAAAGTTTGGTGTGGAGGAAAAAACATTCAAAAGCATTGTATACAAGATTATGCTAAATAAATGAAAAATCTGAAATTTGACAGACAAGAAACAAATGTTTCGTATTTGGTGTATTTGGGCACATGGTGACCAAGGGGCTAACTAGTATGTATATATATATCAATAATTTCAATTAAATAAGAAATTAAAAAGTTTTGATTTGTAAAAATAAAGATATATAAGTTATATTTCTAATCAATTATCTGCATTTTATATAAACAAGGAGATTTAAATATATATTTTGTTGCTTCTTCAGAGGATAGGAAGAACTAAATTGGAATTATTTGCAAAGAGAAACATATTTTGTTTCTGCCCATGTCTAACTTATTCAGATAACAAAGAAATTTATCAAATTCTAAACTTAAAATATTATTACAATATCCATGCGTATATTCATAGGCACTTGTACATTAAAATAATAATAAAAACACATGATTTTGCATCTTAGTTTTTTGTTGTCCTATTCTAAAACACTAGGAAATAATACACAGGAATTTAATTACCTGCCATTGATCACCCTGAATATATTAAAATTTTTTGATCCTTCTTGCTCTTTGAGAAAAAGTGTATTTTAATTAAACTGGTGAAAAAATTATAACAAATAAAAATCAATTTTTTTACATAAATTTTCATAAGTTTTTCATTTTAAATAATTATGAAATATAATTATTGATTTATCTGCTAATAAATGAACATTAGGTATATATCTATATAAATTTACTCAGCATTTTACTATTATTTTAGGTGCAAGTTACATTGAAATTGGTGCTCAGTGGATTCATGGACAGAAAGAAAATGTCTTATATGAATTAGCCAAAGAGCATGATTTAGTAGATGATGATGCACCTGACTACTTTGAAGCTTTGTGTCACTTGCAGCAAGTAAAAACAAGAGAGGAAGAAAATGCTATTGCAAAACTTTTTTATATTCTTCATGAAGCTGGAGAAGAATGCCACAAACTAATACATGTATCTGAGGAGAATAATTCTCCTCCTTCTCTGGGTCATTTTTTACGCCAGAAATTTCACCAGCATCTAGAAGAGTCAAATGATGAACCTCATATGAAGCAATTAAAGGAAGCATTTTTTAATTGGTATATTGGTCTCCAAAATGAAATAAATGGAAGCAAATCATTGGATGATGTTTCTGCTGTCCTTTTGAGACACTATCAAGAATGTGAGGGAAGAAGCCTAGTTGAATTAAAATATAGTTTTGCTGGCATAATTGATCTATTTCTTAGAAATATACCCTTAAAATGGATTCATAAAAATCACATAGTTTCACTTATCAAATATTCATTTCCTGAGAGACAGTCTTCATCCAACGAAAATGAAAGTTTAGGCAATTCAATTATGAATGAAACTATTCCCAGATTTTATCCACTTGAAGTGAAATGTGAAAATGGTAATACATTTCCTGCAGATCATGTCATTCTTACCATTCCTCTAGGTTGTTTAAAAGAAAATTCACATAAACTGTTTGAGCCTCCTCTATCATCTAGAAAACTTGAAGCCATAAATTGCTTAGGATTTGGTACAGTAAATAAAATATATTTGGAATTTGAGTCACCATTCTGGAATCACTTGGAAATAATTCATGTTCTATGGATGGACATTGAGAAGGTAGTATCAAAAAGGTGATCTTATTTATCTATCATCATCTCAAAATTCTATTTGTTCTCTATTTGTTAAAACACTAAATAATTGATTTTATTAAAATAAAAAAAAACATCAAAATAATCTCCAATTGATAGGATAGTGTGGACGAGGAATTAAAGGATTCTTGGTACAAAAGTATTGGACGGTTTTCTTATGTACTCGGTCATCCCCACTTATTGTGTGCTTGGATATCTGGTGATGGTGCTGTATATATGGAATCATTAACTGATGATGAAATTTCAAAAGCATGCCAATTAGTTTTACAAAAAATGTTGCCATCAATAGAAATATCTTTACCAAGAAAAATAATTAGGTAATATATTTATAATTTTCAAAATAATTAAATTATAAATTAAAAATAATTTATATTCTGTTTTAGATCAAATTGGTTTACTGATCCATATTCAAGAGGATCCTATACTTATTTATCGGTAGCTTGTGAATCTTCTAATATATTGCCTATTGATCTTGCTGAACCAATTTTTGTATCTAACAACAATTTTCCTAAACAAGTGAATACATTATTATTTATATAATTTGTAAACTTAATATAAATTACAATATAAATGAATTTTTCAGTATCCCTTAATTCTTTTTGCTGGGGAAGCAACACATTCACATTTCTTTTCAACTACACATGGTGCTTATTTGAGTGGCATTAGAGAAGCAGATCGTCTTGCAAACTTTTATAGGTGAGAACATTAAAATTACACATCTTATTTTAGATTATAAAATATTATATTTTATAATAATAAATTTACTCATACATAAAGATTTATTTGATTTTAGAGATAGAAATAATACTTCTCTGAGTGGAACTACAGAAATTCAAAAAAATATTCCTTCTTCTTTAATGTGTAACAATCTTAAAACATTTCACTCTCCAAGTTTTTTACCTCATGGAATGAATCCAAAAGTTGTTATTATTGGAGCTGGAACTGCAGGATTAGCTGCAGCTCAACGTTTACTTCTTAATGGATTCAAAGATATTTTGATTCTTGAAGCACAAGAATTTGCTGGTGGACGAATTCATACTTATAAACATGGTTTGTAACTTAAACTTTATTATAATATATTATATTAAATTTATTTTAAACATTTTTGATTTAGGTAAAGGTGTTCTAGAATTAGGTGCACAATGGGTTCATGGTGAAGAAGGTAACCCATTGTTTGAATTTGCTAATAATAGAGGTCTTCTAAGTAATCCAAAGTTGGATTATTCACTAGAAGGGAAAGGAATCTTTTGCACAGATAAGGGAATAATTTTAAGCAAAACTGAAGTTGAAGAAATTATTATGGTCCTAGATGGAATTAGAGAAAGTATTAATAACCATTGCTCAATTTGGCCAAGGCCAGAAAATGAAATGCTTTCTGTTGGTCAAGTCTTTCGACAGCAATTTGATAAATATTTATCTTCCTCAAATTGTTCTGAAGATAAAATTAAAATTATGAGAGGAATCTTTGATTGGTATATGAGATTTGAAATCATTGATAATGCCTGTAACAGTTTGGATGATCTTTCACTTGAAGGTTATTCTGAATGGTTAGAATGTGAAGGAGTATGCAATATTAATTTCAGAAAAGGATTTAATAGTTTAATTAAACTTTTACTTCAAGACATTCCTAGCAACTGTTTGAAACAAAACAAACCAGCAAAATGTGTTCATTGGGAAACATCATATGAAGCACATCATGGTATTTTAATAAAAATGTGTAAAGAATTAGTTAGCAGAGATTTTCTTGTTTCAGTTGAATGTGAAAATGGAGAAATCATTGAAGCAGATCACATCATTGTAACACCTTCAATTGGTTATTTAAAGAAACATATTGACACATTTTTCAAACCTGAATTGCCACAGCAGAAAAAAAAAATAATTCAGAGTTTAGGATTTGGTACAATAAATAAGATATTTTTAATTTTTGAGAAGCCTTTCTGGGAAAAACATGATATTGGATTTCAATTAATTTGGACAAGCAAATTAGAAGAGTTTTCAGAATCAAAAGTATATTATGAAAATTGTTCTTTACAATTAAATATTAAAAGATTTTTTTTTTGATTTAATAACTTCTTCTTATAGAAAGAATCCTGGATTCGTGGAATATCAGGTTTTGATGTTGTTCGGGGGCAGCCAAATATTCTAGTTGGTTGGATTGGGGGTAAACCAGCTGAAGATATGGAAATGATATCAGAAGAAGAAATTGGAGAAATCTGTGTTAATTATCTAAAACAATTTTTAAAAAAACCTGAAATACCAAACCCAATCCAAGTTATCAAGTATGATTTTGAAATTAAAAAATTATTTTCTTTTTAAATTAATTATACCTAAACTTAATTAAATTATAACTAATTACTTAACTTAATTATAACTAATAGATCATGTTGGCATAGTAATCCTTATATTTTGGGTGCATATAGTCATCGAACTGTTACATTTGAAAAGTTAGGATTAAAGATCAATGATTTATCAGAACCATTATTTTGTGATGTAACTGTGGATGACAAAATAATCAAGGTATGTATATATTTTATTTTTATTCCAAATAAAAATACAGAGAAATTAATAAAGCTTTCCTTTAGTGGCCAACAGTATTATTTGCAGGAGAAGGAACAGATCATGAATTCTTTTCTACTGTTCATGGAGCACTTCGCTCTGGATGGAAAGAAGCAGATCGATTGACATTATTTTGGTGGTAAGTATTCAGAATTTTTTAAATAAATTTTCCATAAATTTATTAATAATTTACTTTTTTCTTTTTAAGGAATCAAAAAGATGCACTTTTTGAACTGCATCCCTCTCATCCAAAACTTTAAACTCATTTGAAAATAAAACAAAATTGGTATATACAAATATTTTAGATCTATTAGCTTCTGTGAACCAAGAAAAAAGTGCAATATAATAGTGGAACCAAAAATAATGGTTTCCACAATTAATTAGCTTTGACGGGTACAAAAGTCATTTTATGTGCTCAAAACTGTTAAAATATATTTTGATTCCCGAGGTCAAAATATTATAGGAATTACTTATCTGATGATCAGTATTAAATTACTGTATATTTTAGTGCCAAATATGCTTAAAAATTTTTCTTAATGTGGCTGCCAATTTTGCATATTTTTAATATTTGCTGATTCATCTCACAATTTATTTGTCTAAAAAATATTAACTGTGATAAAATTAGAATGTTTTTTTACATAAAGCATCTAAATAATTATTGGTCATCAATAAAAGCTAAAATCATGTTTAGTAAAAAATTAAATCCAAAATACAAACTTATTATTATTTTCATATCATAATTTTGTTAAATATTGACAATCACAGAATGTCACATTTTAAAATATAAATGCTTCTTGTGATAAGTTGTGATCTCCATTTTAAACATGTACTGTATATATGTGTACAAATATTTACACAATGGGACCTAAATTTTAAAAGTGCAATCTAACATATTTATGAAACAAATTTAAATCTTTATAAATATTATTGTGATCTAAGTTCATAAATATATGATTTGCAATACAAGCAGTTATACTTGCACCAAGTAGAACTGTGTTTTAATCTATCAATATTGTAAGAAAACACATTAAGATTTTTGTAACTGCATTCTGCACTGTAAAAATGTATGTAAAAAATACTAATTGTATTAATTCTGTACATGCTTGTTTGGAATTGCAAAAACTAGACAATAAAATTTTCATTCAGAGAATGAATAATTTTATTTTTCATATGAACACTATGCACAGATAAATGTGATTGTGTCAATATTATTTTTTTAATTAAATGTATTGCATGTTTTGATAAATAATAATCTCTTTTTGATGGGGAAAAAACTTATCAAGAGTTGAAATTGTTTTATTATATACCACACAAAGAAGCTGAGAATTTTAACATTAAATAAAAATACTGGAACGCAAATATGGAAAATTGAAGTGTAACCAATGACAACTTGGTCATGTTCACAAATAACATTATCACTTTTCTGTTAAACTACAATCAAAAAAGATGTTCATTTTGCAACAACTACATAATATGAAAGACAGTTAAATACAGTGACTTTTTTCAATAAGATAGGAAAAATTGTATATAAAACATGACTACCAATTAAACAGTGGACCCACGTGGACTTGATTTAATGCTTTGGAAATAAGCTCAAATCCAATGTTTGGCATCTAAACACAGGAAGACCCACTGAAATCACAGGAACTATAAACACTCACAAGGAAATACTGATGACATGCAAATTTTGCTAACACTAGTTTCTCTTTGAGAGAAACATCTATTGCTGTAAGTAGAGGCCACAGTTTGATGGCAAATGGAAGGCTATCATCAAGTTTTACTTGAAAATAATCTTGGGAGTATACTGCATTTGGATGTAAATCTGCATAGCAGCTACGATACAACTTTGCACTTGATTCTCCCATAGAGACCTTTTTCCTGCATAGGTTGAGTTTTTAATGGATGGGGATTAGACTTCAAAAAGGAGTCAGCTTTGTTGCATTGATGGACAGATGCTGAGATTTTAGTGGTGAGAATCTAATCAGTAGAAAACTTACTCAACCACACTTGCAGAAATTTCAATTACAAAATAGGATTCTTGGTATTTAATCCACAGTTGTTGTTATTGTTATATCTATTTAATCTGAAAAACTATGATGCAGTTTTGTACTTTAGGTGTCCAACGTGGAAAATACACTAAATGCAAAATGTCCACTGAATTTTGAATGGCTTTTTTATTATTATAAAGGCTGAGATTGTCATTTTGTGTGCGGGTCTCTTGAAATTCTGACTTTCTTTGCTAATTTACACAACTAAAAGTCAATAAATCTTTTAAATATTCTAAATTTACAAAAAATGCACTTTCAAATTTCACTGATATATCTTGTTCTATATCCAAATGCTTTCATTCTCTCAAACATTTCAGTTTTCACTTGAGTAAATAAAAATATTGATGACTACTGCAAAGTAAAATAATTATATATATATTATGTGTGTGTGTATGTATATTTTGCATTTCAATGCAAAGCACAATTAAAAACATTGCATGTCAAATATCTATCACAAATGTTTAAAACATGGCGATTCACATGCACAATGTATAAAACATACAGCAAATATTTAAAAAAAAAACAAAAACTAAGGAAGACACTATGATTATATCACACCTACAAGCTTACTCCTCTTAATTTCACACTAACAACATGGCACAGTATAACAAAGAAATGTATTGCTGATACATTTTTAACAGGAGGCCATGATATGCTTGACTGTTGTATAAAGTTTTGGCTTTTTCAAAACCTACAAATACCACAGGTCATTTCATAAAAATTTGTACCTCTGCCAAAAACTACACAAACTGGAAGACAACATTTTCTTACCAACAAAATTAAAGACAATGTTTTCTAACAAACATATTTAACAAAGAAAAATAAAAGAAAAAATGCATGACTTAAAGCTTAACAATAAGCTGCTTGTTCTATCACAATTTCACACACAACCAATTTGGTTGCATCTAACTTCATCATTAGCCATCTTTTTTTGAGAATCTAAAATTAAAAATGTACACACAATTGGGGGTCTAGCAAAATAAACAAAGGGCTTTAAGCCTATTACCAATTTCTTGTACAAAATATTTTTACTTTTTAAAATACTAGACCCCATGTGGAATAAAAATTATTTTTAACTTTGGCACAATTTTTTTTGTTAATATTTCACTGTAAACCTATATACACAATACACTACAAGCAATTGATCAATCCCATTTTCAGTTTTATAGATCCTTATCCTAAAGGCTGTGTTTCTTTTAGCAGCCATTGGAAGGCACTGTGTTTTCCTTGTTCCTTCAAAGCTTTTCCAACTATATCTCTACACATCTGATGATAATTATCAAGCCACTCCAACTGTAAGAAAAAAAATATTTTAATTTTCTAAAATGTACAACTAAATTAAAAAATGTTTTTATAAATTACATAATAGTTTGATCAAACATTTTATTTTAGAAAAATATTCTGCAACCCAACTTCCTGACGTTTATTATTTTTTCTATATATGTGTACTAGGCATACATGGCAAACTACTCCATGCAAAACATATTTAAGTTAGGTTGGTTGACAAATATATATATTATAAAATTAAAATTTTAATGAATTGATAAGGTGATAACATCAGACAATAAAAAATGTAATTTGTACCTAAATTTGATTTATAAGCTTTTACTCTGATTTTATGAGAAATTTATAACCTAAGCAAGGCCTTCTCTTTAATATGAAAATAATACATAATGGATGGGAATGATAACTGAAAAATTTATTGGAACATTTTCTAACTACAGTAATACTCTGATTTACATGGTTCTTGATTTTTTTCGCTTTGCAACGCTGCTGCAGGCTATCTTGCTGTGATACGCATTGGACACATTTTGTGCACAATTACAATTCTACGATTGACAAAAGTTAAGATTGTTTGTTTTCTTATGTGTTTTCTAAACCCTTAAAAAAACTATCGTCCAAACGAAGTAAGTCTGATTTCTTACTAGGTGCAGGAGAAAGGAAAACGATATCTTTGGAATGTAAACTTAACATTATCAAGAATTTTGCCAATTCACAAATTTTCATTCTATTAACAAAGAAGTTTGTTCTTATTGTGAATTTCAGTATCTCAGTCTTAAAAGATAATGGAAGAATTCTCGATATGGTGAAAAATGCTCAATCTTTTGAATAGATACTGAAATTCACAATAAGAACAGTCTTAAAAGATAATGGAAGAATTCTCGATATGGTGAAAAATGCTCAATCTTTTGAACTCAAGCATAATTCATAAACATCATAGTATTATTGCTGAGATGGAAACGATGCTGAAATTATGGTGTGATAAATCAACTAACGCATTTATTTTTTTTAATATTTTGTATTAATATGTATAAAGAACTGCAATTTTATTAAATATTCTTCTTCTAGTGTTTTTATTAGTCCTTGGTCCCAATTAAACCAAATTTGTATGCAAAGTTGTACCCCAACATACGAGAATTCAACTTACATGATTTTCGTTGGACCCGCCTATTGCGTAATTTTGGGGTATTACTGTATTTAGAATAGTTAATAGTTAAATATTAGAAATAGAAAGAAAAATTTTAAATAATATATATACAATGAAAACTGACTTCACGACCACCTGACATGATTTTATAGGAACCAAATTTTTTCCTATACAAATAATGCTATCTGACCCTCCATAACGCGACCACAACCATCATTTTTATAGACCAAACATAAAATGAAACCGTCTATGATGACCATAATTTTTTAACATCACTACTAATAGACAGACAGTTATTGCTTACATTAGTACCATTTTCTTTTAAACTTAAATTTCATTTAAGCCAAACCACTAAAATTGAAAAAATTGCATCATATGAATTTTTCCCCATCATTCATATGACGAGAATGATGTAGAGTGCTGGAATAACGAAATCACAGTGTCATTTCTACTTTAATGCGATATCTTTTTTAATATGCACATTCCTTAGATTTGTAGCTTTGATATGATAATTAAATTTTGCATTAAAAACGTTAAAAATCATAACTCGAAGGCCTATGGCAAAGTGATATAGGGGAAACAGGGAAAGTGAAAACATCCCTGTCCCCTATCTCACTTCGCCATCGGATCAGGATGTTTTATGTTTTACGCAAGTGTATTAATCGAATGTAATCTCATACATGTATGATGCTATCACTGCACTTTGGATGTGGAAACATGGCTAATCCATGGGCTAAATGGAAAATTAATGCCTTGAATTTATAACAGCGAATAAAAACGATTTAAGACACTAAGAAAAGTCTTTCTGAATGAGTGTTAGCAGAAAAATTTAACATGGAGAAAATACAGATCCACAAAATATTGTCTCAAAAAGAAATTCTGGCTAAATGGAGGAACGAAACAACAGAAATCGCAACATTGCGATTTCCGTTGTTCCTCCATTTAGCCAGAATTCCAAGAAACATATTGAAGAATTAAACTGGCATCAACAATAGAAAATAACAACAAAAAAAAATAGACGATAATAAAACAACATAAAAAATTGTTCTCTATTAAACAACATCGACGAATGACACCATCCAAGAAACATAATGAAGAATTAAACTGGCATCAACAATAGAAAATAACAACAAAAAAAATAGACGATAATAAAACAACATAAAAAATTGTTCTCTATTAAACGACATCGAACACTGCTTTGCTGTAGAAATTATAAAAAATATACTATCAATAACAAAGCACTATTGATAGTTTTAGTTTTAATTAAATATGTTAGTTTATCATTTACTCAAAAAAACGTGTTATATAAATTGTAACAAAAACATTACATTTTAATAAAATCGAAACGTATCATTTTGTTTCATTTAAATATACTGTATTATAATTAACCTGTATAAATGACCAGTTTTGATTGGAATGGGTGGTAGTCGTCTTATACAGTTTTTACTGTATATGAGTGCTGGTATATTTTGCTAAATTTCAATATAAAATAGTCAGAATCATTTCATATGAAAAAATTCTACTGATTCAGTGAGTGAAAATCCAAAATCAAATGCCGGTCCCAATCCTCTCACTTCACTATTGTCAACTGGACAGCTATGATGTAATGTTACCTTATAACTGAAGTTTTAGATTCAATTTGAAATCCAAGATCCATATTTTCTCAGGACTTCTGGTTCATTGAACTAAATCCTTCAATTGATATCCCATTCTTCTATGAGATGTGAGTGACCCATGGCTAATATTAATGTGCTCCAATTTGCAAGGATATAAGTGGTAAAAGGATTGTTAATTTTTGTTAAATTGCCTTATTGAACATTGGATATACTATGTTTGGCAGCAGTCCCTTTTAGAGCCTATCACAGGCTGACCAACACCAAGATCTAAACCAGTCTTAAAAACCTGAGGGTGATATCTGAATTTGAACCTGGATCCTCTAAGATAGTGAGTGAGTCTTTATCATTCAGTCATCTGGCCAATAGGAGTAGGATGGGAAGCAGTATAAAACCAGAAAGAAGAGCAAATTATACCAATGTTTTTCAATAATTTTTGGAATAAATTAATATGACTAATAACTGCAAAAAATAACAAATAGTAAGTATCAATTTTTGTTAGGAACAAATGTTTCTTCTAATTTTTAGGCTGCTTTCCAATCAAACATTATTAAATGATGGACTATTCCAGAGTTTATTGCAGACTGTCCATACCATAAATCCTCAGACAACAGATCTTTCAAGGTATAACATGGAAGTATGGGATCCAGAAATGAACCTTATTTTTTGGATTGTAAAAGACAGAAGCAAGGATAATGCATAGTAAAACTATGCTATGATCAACTTAATTATTATGGATTTTAAGAAAACTACCTTTTAGGGTTGTATTATGGAAATTAACACAAATGATGACAAAAATACATCAATAATTAATGTAACTAGATAATAACCAGTACTACAGTAAAAGCATAATATCTTGTATTTCAGAAAAATATAAAACTTCAAAACACAATGTACGGAAAATTAGCATATTATCTTATTTTTTTCTATTACAAAAAGGAAAATCCCACATAATTCATTTTTCATGGTTGCTGGCTACCTTTACATGTACAATAACAAATGAAGAACAATAAAATTTTTCAATTACAATTACTTTTATATATGGAAATTTGATAGAGCTCTCTCTCTAACTCTAAATGAAAACAAAGCTATAATAAATAGATTTCAAATTTTAAGAATTATAAGACTCCGTTTTACAGTATCTTGTAAAAGTTCCTGTTAACTTCAACTATCAGTTATCTGTTTCACAATTGTTAAATAAATGCTGATTAGTAATTACTGATGTTAAAGTAACAATTAATGTTTGTCTAACAATTGTAATAGTAAAACAGATAAAAGTTCTGTTAGTTTCAACCATCAGTTTAACAAGACATTGTAAAGTATGCCTAAGTGAATAAACAACTGTTTTGTGCACAATATTCTATTATAATAAATTTTGTAAGTACAGTAAGTCCTCTGGTTTATGCAATTTCAGAAATATATAGATGTAAATCTTTTTATGTATGTTTGAATTTCGATAAAACAGGAATAAAAAAAATCATTGAAATAGTAAGTCCCCTGGTTTATGCAATTTCAGAAATATATAGATGTGTAAATCTTTTTATGTATGTTTGAATTTCGATAAAACAGGAATAAAAAAAATCATTGAATAATTTATTTTTTTACAAAAATATCACATGCCCATAAATTTTCTTGTCTATGCTTAAAGTATATTCATAAATTTCATTTAGCCATTCTTTTTATTGATGCTTTTGTGGATCTTTAGAAAGTGTATGACATTGAATAGAAGCAATCTGTGAAAAGGTGAGTGCTGAGGGAATATGGTGTCAAATGAAGAGCTGCTTGAGGTAGTAAGAGCAATGTATGATAACAGTTCTGCAAGTGCGAGAAGAAATGAAAGCATATCAGAGTGGTTTACAATTGAGGAAAGGGTGCGACAAAGATGTGTGATGTATACACGAATGCATGTGTGAGGGAAACTTGTTAATGAATTAGAAGTAAAGGTAGGTGGTAAGAATGTATGCTGTCTGTTGTATGCTGATGACACTGTTCTTCTCTCAGAGAGTGAACAAGATTTGAAGATGCTTGTTGCGCAGATGAGAATAAATGCAGAGAAGACAAAAGTATTCGTGTTTGAGAGGGATGAATAGTATACAAAATGGTATTTACCTGTTCCAGATTCTGGAACAGGTAAATGAATTTGTATACTTAGGAAGTATGTGAGATTATGAGAAGAGCAAATGCTGGGTTAAAAGTTGTGACCCCATTCAGTGGTTGTACTGAATGGGGTGAATCTGGAACAGGTAAATGAGTTTGTATACTTAGGAAGTATGTGAGATTATGAGAAGAGCAAATGCTGGGTTAAAAGTTATGGGTGCATTTGAAGGTATGCAAGGAATGAGAATCTCTCAAAGAATGCTAGGATGGTTGTATATCAGTGTGTGCTGATTCCAACATTGATGTATGGAAATGAGACCTGGATATGGGATGAAAGGCATAGAAAAGTGTTTGAGTGCAATGGAGATGAGATATTGAGAGGTGTAGTTGGATATGAAATGATGAAATACAAAAGCAAAGTGGAATGAAAAAGTATGTGATAGATGCAGTAAGTAAATCAATGGTTTGCCATGTGGAGCAAATGAATGAAGAGCAATTAACAAAGCAGTATATGTTGGATGTGTGGAGGGTAAATGTGGGAGAGGATGATCAAGAAAAGAATAGAAAGACCAAGTGGATGAGTATCTGAGGAAATATGAGTTTCAGAGTGTTTATAAGGGGCAGACGTGTATGAAAAAAAAATGACTGTAGAAGAAGCTGGTATAGTATGTAGAGACAGAGATGTATGGTGGCATTTGAGTGTTTTTTTTTTCTTCCTTGAGTACTGCCCAACCTCTTACAAGGATATGAGTATGATGATGATGATTTATTAATGTACACATTCATATATGTTGAATTTAAGTACTACTAGATTTATGAGGAAATTTTTGGGATAAATTAGAGATCTATTATATATTTTATATAGTTATTCAGCTATATAATTTGAGGTGATCTTGATATTATTTGTTTTGAATTCCTGTTGTATGTACATGTACATATATGATCATAAATATAAAATAATGTTGAATTATTATATATCATACTTTTGATTACAATTGTGGAATTCCGGACGAACGGAAAAGCGGAATTGACAGGCAAATGACCTAAGACCCGGTCCACGTTAAATGCGCGGGCAAGGACGACGAATGAGGCTGACGACTCGATTAAATGAGGCGGAGAACAACATTGAATAACATTCAATAGCTTCTTTAATATATACAATAAATAATATGAGAGAGAATTAAAAATACAATCTCATTTCCCGACACAAAGTTGGAGAGAAATACCTGTACTGAGGTGACTTCCGGGATGTGAAAATTGGCGACACAGAACAGTCTTTAGTCTATTAATTAAACAGTCTTTAGTCCAGATATCGATGGTTACAAAGACGGCACAATGGATGAATTTGATGGAAGAGGATTTCTATTAACTTCCTTGGAAATCTTTCTATAATTGAAGACGATTCAGAAGAATTTCCGACAGATAACTCGAACAGGAGAGGATGCACAACAAATCAGCCAGAATCGGTACTTAGAACAAAAGCTTCTAAGCCATTTGGAAAAAGGTTGACTTTGTAAAAAGCCTGACTTTGTGGAAAAGCGGTTGACTTTGTAAAAAGCGGTGTACCTTGGTCGCTCCAGCTCTTTTATTTGGCTGACCTCTTCTCACCTTTCTCTCCCGGGGATGGTTGTTATTCTCTCTTACACAATCATCAGATATCTCAGGTGTCATCCATTTAGACTTCGAATTGATTCTTGTATAAACCTTCCAAGATCTATTGTCTAGTAAAACAATCGATCAATTCGATATATCCTGTTTTCGAATCGAACTGCGTCATTAAAATTTATATCAATAGCGTTATTTGATATCGATTCAAATTCGCAACATTAAGAGGGAAAAGGGGGGATTTTCCGACCCCACATATACTCCACGCTTTCGAAAATGATCCATCCCCTTAGGGATAGATGCATTTTACAAAACGAAATTTACAATTTATCATCTTATTCACTACATTAACAATTTTACAAGTATTCTTAATAACTACTAACTTAAATTTATATTTGGTATTCTCTTCTCAAATTTATATATTTCAACTCTCTCTCATATTTGACCAAAAGTTTGCGAACGCACGCGATTGCGCAATAAGTGTCTAATAACTTCACAATCAAGAATTGGTGCAATAAAAGAATATACTGTATTTATTAATTCACTATTTAGATCATTATTTAGACATACGTGATATCATAAAAAAATATATATATATAAATTGTTATACACTTTTATCTATAATTATAATATAAAATTCTTTTGTTTATAATTTTCTTTCTACTTCCCGTTCCAAAGACAGGTAAACCTCGTTGCCGGTCATCTTCAGTAACGGTATTATTTCTTTTCATAAATATTCATACTATTAAAATGTCGTCTATATCATATTATACTTGTTCTTATTATTAATTATAATTTCAGGACGATTTTTCTAATTTATGTATCGGCGCTGAGTAAGTCGGAAGTATTAGTCTACTCTTTGGACCCACTTCCTGCTATATCCAGCTATCCGTGCTTGATGGATAGACATCGACATCGAGTCAACCGATACAAAGTTTATCGACTTAGCAAATGTTGATCCAAAGTCCATATTAACATCAACTTTTAATTCTCTTTCTACTTTCTATTTATCTCGTCTTGTCTTATTCTAAAATTTTTTTCCTATCACTAATTCATTGTTTTTATATTTTCCATTCAGTTCTATACTTCTATATTTATATTTATTTCTAAGTTTTAATTTCTTCTTTCTTTATCTCCTTTATAATTTTATTTCGTAATTTATCTCTCCTTAGTTATGTACCTGCTTGTGTAGCGCGCATTAGCTCTATTTTCGGTGTGGAAGCCTTCGTGTAGCACACACCAAACTATGCGTTTTTGCTTAAGTTGTGGTACTTGGATATATTTCTCCTAATTTATTTATTTATACTTAATTTGTATTTTGTTTGTATTTCTTCCTTATTTATTTATTCTCTTAATTTAATTTTATTTCTTAATATTTTCATTTTATTTCTATTTAACACCAGTGTGGAGCTGAAATTGTTTAGCGGTTTTACGTCCGTCGACTTTACCACAAGATCGCAAACGCTCCCTAAACAGAAAGGAATAACAGTGCGGAAAAGGGTATGTTTAAAACTCTAAACAGCGAGATTAGATAGATCCGTTTGACGGATTTCTACCGCTCATAGGATCGTCATGATGGGCCAATTCTTTCCCAGATAGATCCCTTTGACGGACTTCTACCGCTCATAGGATCGTCATGATGGGCCAATTCTTTTCCCGGACCCACAGGGGACCGTTGTAGGTAGTTATATCTATGAACGATATCTTTTAGTCGGCTCTTACGATACGCAGATGATATGTTAGAGACCCATAAAGGACCGTTTGTAGATTGTTGTATCTACGAACGATATCTTTTAGTCGGCTCTTACGATACGCAGATGATACGTTAGACCTATTCTTTCCCCAGACCCACAGGGGAAGATAGCCTTTTCTGGGCTGGTATTGATTCATTCGACGGGTTCTTACCGCCCATAGGATCGCATGGTGGACCTATTCTTTCCCCGGACCCACAGGGGAATGTTGAAAAGGGTATTAATTAACCCTAAACAGATCCGTTCGACGGACTTTTACCGCCCATAGGATCGCATGGTGGACCTATTCTTTCCCTGGACCCACAGGGGACTGTTTGTGCAGTTTGTTTGTGCTAGTATAGTGGACTTCTACCAAATACGTACCAGCTGACGATAGGGCCAATTCTAATCCCCGTACCTATAGGGGAAGTGTTGACAACTCTCGCAGTATTTTGACGCATATTCAGCTAAAAGAATTGCGGTTCGATTTTCTGCTTCATCTTTTTAGCGCCGACATGACCGGAAAAAAGTGTTGACAACTCGCAGTATTTTGACGCATATTCGGCTAAAAGAATTGCGGTTCGATTTTCTGCTTCATCTTTTTAGCGCCGACATGACCGGAAATAGGAGCATCATGAAAAATCCTTAAAATATATCCGACCATGGTTCTAGGTATCACTAGCTGATGCCAAACCTCCCTTCGCGTCTGACATTGTTTTTGTTTATATAGTATACCACTTTTATCCAAGAAATAGTCTGCGTAATTGCTTTGATTTGATGTATCAGGCTGAGATAATTTATCAATAATATTTTTGCATGCTGGATCCAATTGTTGTTGTTCCCCAATTTGTTCTATACTAAATATAGGTCTGTATTCGTCTATCCCTGCTATTGGAATTCGACTAAGCGCATCGGCATTTGTGTGAGCCTTTCCCGGTTTATGAATAATTTTAAAATCATACTCCTGAAGTCGCAGATTCCATCGAGCTAATCTCGAACTTGGATCCTTGACATTCATCAACCATCGTAAAGGTCGACTATCAGTATGTAT
>AYEL01065748.1:0-31952 GCA_000484575.1 Olivierus martensii
TTTTCTTTAAAAATACTATTTTTTTTTTTTTAAATTCTACATTTCTAAAAAAAATTCAATTTCCCAATGTCACAGCTTCTGTCATTCAGGCAGGAATGTAATATTTTCTTCGAAAATACTGTTTTTTTTGGTGAAAATGTTACATTTCTAAGGAGAATTCAGATTTCTACTGTTACTGCTATTTTGTTCAAATAGTAATGTAAAATTTTCTTCAAATATACTCTTTTTTGGTAAAAATGCTACATTTCTACGATAAATTCAATTTCCCAATGTCACTGCTTCTGTCATTCAGGTATGGATGTAAAATTTTTTCAAAAATACTGTTTTTTTGGTAAAAATGCTACATTTCTTCGATAAATTCAATCTTCCAATGTCAGTTCTTCTTTCGTTCATGTAGGAATGTAACATTTTCTAGATAATAACTGTTTTTTTGGTAAAAATGTTACATTTTTAAGGAGAATCCAGTTTTCCACTGTTACTGCTAGTTTTGTTCAAATAGGTATGTAACATTTTTTTCAAAAATACTGTTTTTTTGGAGAAAATGTTACATTTTTAAGGAGAATTCAGTTTTCCACTGTTACTGCTATTTTTGTTCAAATAGGAATGTAACATTTTCTTAAAAAATACTCTTTTTTTGGTGAAAATGTAACATTTCTACGTAAAATTCAATTTTCGAATGTCACTCCTTCTGTCATTCAGGTATGGATGTAAAATTTTCTTCAAATATACTCTTTTTTGGTAACAATGCTACATTTCTACAAAATTTCAATTTCCCAATGTCACTGCTTCTTTCATTCATGTAGGAATGTAACATTTTCTTCAAAGAGAAAATGTTACATTCCTATCATTTTTTCATTGTTTTCTCTTTCCTGTTTTTTTGGTGAAAATGTTACATTTTTAAGGAGAATTCAGTTTTCCACTGTTACTGCTATTTTTGTTCAAATAGGAATGTAACATTTTCTTAAAAAATACTCTTTTTTTGGTAAAAATGCTACATTTCTACGATAAATTCAATTTCCCAATGTCACTGCTTCTGTCATTCAGGTATGGATGTAAAATTTTTTTCAAAAATACTGTTTTTTTGGTAAAAATGCTACATTTCTACGATAAATTCAATTTCCCAATGTCACTGCTTTTTTCGTTCAGGTGGGAATGTAAAATTTTTTCAAAGATACTGTTTTTTTGGAAAAATTCTACATTTCTACGATAAATTCAATTTCCCAATGTCACTGCTTCTGTCATTCAGGTATGAATGTAATATTTTCTTCGAAAATACTGTTTTTTTGGTGAAAATGTTACATTTTTAAGGAGAATTCAGATTTCTACTGTTACTGCTATTTTCGTTCAAATAGTAATGTAACATTTTCTTCAAATATACTGTTTTTTGGTAAAAATGCAACATTTCTACGTAAAATTCAATTTTCGAATGTCACTGCTTCTGTCATTCGGGTATGGATGTAAAATTTTCTTCAAATATACTCTTTTTTGGTAACAATGCTACATTTCTACAAAATTTCAATTTCCCAATGTCACTGCTTCTTTCATTCATGTAGGAATGTAACATTTTCTTCAAAAAGAGAAAATGTTACATTCCTATCATTTTTTCATTGTTTTCATTTCCTGTTTTTTTGGTGAAAATGTTACATTTTTAAGGAGAATTCAGTTTTCCACCGTTACTGCTATTATTGTTCAAGTATGAATGTAACATTTTCACCAACAAACTGTATTTTTGAAGAAAATGTCACATTAGTATTTGAACAACAATAGCAGTAACATCGGAAATCAGAATTCTCCTTAAAAATATAAAATTTTTACCAAAAAAACAGTATTTTTGAAGAAAATGTTACATTCATACTTGAACTGCTATTATTGTTCAAGTATGAATGTAACATTTTCACCAACAAACTGTATTTTTGAAGAAAATGTCACATTAGTATTTGAACAACAATATCAGTAACAGCGGAAGTCTGAATTCTCCTTAAAAATATAAGATTTTTACCAAAAAAACAGTATTTTTGAAGAAAATGTTACATTCATACTGAATGACAGAACCAAAAAACAGTATTTTTGAAGAAAATGTTACACTCGTATTTGAACAGCAATAGCAGTAACAGTGGATATCTGAATTCTCCTTAAAAATGTAACATTTTCATTAAAAAGCAGTATTTTCGAAGAAAATATTACTTTCCTATTTTAAGAAAAATAGCAGTAACAGTGGAAAACTGAATTCTCTTTAAAAATGTAACCAAACTAGCAGTAACAGTGGAAAACTGAATTCTCCTTAAAAATATAACAACTTTACCAAAAAAACAGTTATTATCTAGAAAATGTTACATTCCTACATAATCTAGCAGTAACAGTGGAAAACTGAATTCTCCTTAAAAATAAAACATTTTTACCAAAAAAACAGTTTTTAAGAAGAAAATGTTACATTCCTGCATAAATGAAAGAAGCAGTGACATTGGAAAATAGAATTTATTGTAGAAATGTAGCATTTTTACCAAAAAAACAGTATTTTTGAAGAAAATTTTACATCCATACCTGAATGACAGAAGCATTGACATTGGGAAATTGAATTTTTCGTAGAAATGTAGCGTTTCCACCAAAAAAACTATATTTTTGAAAAAAATGTTACAGTCGTATTTGAACAACAATTGCAGTAAAAGTGAAAATCTGAATTCTCCTTAAAAATATAACATTTTCACAAAAATAACAGTATTTTTAAAGAAAATGTTACATTCCTATTTGAAGAAAACTAGCAGTAACAATAGAAATCTGAATTCTCCTTAAAAATGTAACATTTTCACCAAAAAAACAATATTTTCGAAGAAAATGTTACATTCCTACCTGAATGACAGAAGCGGTGAGTTCTCCTTAAAAATGTAACATTTTCTCCAAAAAAACAGTATTTTTGAATTTAAAGAAAAATAGCAGTAACAGTGGAAATCTGAATTCTCCTTAAAAATGAAACATTTTTATAAAAAAAACAGTATTTTTGAAGAAAATGTTACACTGGTATTTGAACAACAATAGCAGTAACAGTGGATATTTGAATTATCCTTAAAAATGTAACATTTTCACTATACAAACAGTATTTTTGAAGAAAATATTAGTTTCCTATGTGAACAAAAATAGCAGTAACAGTGGAAATCTGAATTCTCCTTTAAAATGTAACATTTTCACAAAAAAAAACAGTATTTTTGAAGAAAATATTACATTCCTATCTGAACAAAAATAGCAGTAACTGCGGAAAACTGAATTATCATTAAAAATTTAATATTTTCATTAAAAAAACAGTATTTTTGAAGAAAACGTTACATTCTTACCTGAATGACTGAAGCAGTGACATTGTGAAATTGAATTTTTCGTAGAAATTTAGCGTTTGCATCAAAAAAACAGTATTTTTGAAGAAATGTTACACTCGTATTTGAACAACAATAGCAGTAACAGTGGATATCTGAATTCTCCTTAAAAATGTAACATTTTCACTATACAAACAGTATTTTTGAAAAAAATATTAGATTCCTAGGTGAACAAAAATAGCAGTAACAGCGGAAATCTGAATTTTCCTTAAAAATGTAACATTTTCATTAAAAAGCAGTGTTTTTGAAGAAAATATTACATTCCTATTTGAAGAAAAATAGCAGTAACAGTGGAAAACTGAATTCTCCTTAAAAATGTAACATTTTCTCCAAAAAAACAGTATTTTTGAAAAAAATGTTACATACCTATTTGAACAAAACTAGCAGTAACAGTGGAAAACTGGATTCTCCTTAAAAATGTAACATTTTTACCAAAAAAACAGTTATTATCTAGAAATTGTTACATTCCTACATGAACGAAAGAAGAAATGACATTGGAAGATTGAATTTATCGAAGAAATGTAGCATTTTTACCAAAAAAACAGTATTTTTGAAAAAATTTTACATCCATACCTGAATGACAGAAGCAGTGACATTGGGAAATTGAATTTATCGTAGAAATGTAGCATTTTTACCAAAAAAAACAGTATTTTTGAAGAAAATTTTACATCCATACCCGAATGACAGAAGCAGTGACATTGGGAAATTAAATTTTTCGTAGAAATGTAACATTTTCACCAAAAAAAGAGTATTTTTTAAGAAAATGTTACATTCCTATTTGAACAAAAATAGCAGTAACAGTGGAAATCTGAATTCTCCTTAAAAATGTAGCATTTTCACCAAATAAAAGTATTTTTGAAGAAAATATTACATTCCTGTCTGAACAAATATAGCAGTAACAGTGAAAAACTGAATTATCCTTAAAAATTTAACATTTTTTTAAAAAAAGTATTTTTGAAGAAAACATTAGATTCCTATGTGAACAAAAATAGCAGTAACAGTGGAAATCTGAATTCTCCTTAAAAATCTAACATTTTCATTAAAAACGCAGTATTTTTGAAGAAAATATTACTTTCCTATTTGAAGGAAAATAGCAGTAACAGTGGAAAACTGAATTCTCCTTAAAAATGTAACATCCTTCCAAAACGCACCAAAAAAAACTGTATTTTTGAAGAAAATGTTACACTCGAATTTGAACAACAATAGCAGTAACAGTGGAAATCTGAATTTACTTAAAAATGTAACATTTTCTCTATACAAACAGTATTTTTGAAGAAAATGTTACATTCTTACCTGAATGACAGAAGCAGTGACATTGGGAAATTAAATTTTTCGTAGAAATGTAACATTTTCACCAAAAAAAGAGTATTTTTTAAGAAAATGTTACATTCCTATTTGAACAAAAATAGCAGTAACAGTGGAAAACTGAATTCTCCTTAAAAATGTAACATTTTCACCAAAAAAACAGTATTTTTGAAGAAAATGTTACACTCGTATTTGAACAACAATAGCAGTAACAGTGGATATCTGAATTCTCCTTAAAAATGTAACATTTTCACTATACAAACAGTATTTTTGAAGAAAATATTAGATTCCTATGTGAACAAAAAAAGCAGTAACAGTGGAAATCTGAATTCTTCTTAAAAATGTAACATTTTCAAAAAATAACAGTATTTTTGAACAAAATGTTACATCCCTATTGAACAAATTTAGCAGTAACCGTGGAAATCTGAATTCCTATTAAAAATGTAACATTTTCACCAAAAACAGTATTTTTGAAGAAAATGCTACATTCTTACCTGAATGACAGAAGCAGTGACATTGGGAAATTGAATTTTTCGTAGAAATCCTTCCAAAAAACAGTATTTTTGAAGAAAATGTTACATTCTTACCTGAATGACAGAAGCAGCGACATTGGGAAATTGAGTTTTTCATAGAAATGTAGCGTTTGCACCAAAAAAACTGCATTTTTGAAGAAAATGTTACAGTCTTATTTGAATAACAATTGCAGTAAAAGTGGAAATCTGAATTCTCGTTAAAAATGTAACATTTTTACCAAACAAACAGTATTTTTGAAGAAAACGTTACATTCTTATTTGAACAAAAATAGCAGTAACAGTGGAAATCTGAATTCTCCTTAAATGTAACATTTTCACCAAAAAAACAGTATTTAGTTCTCCTTAAAAATGTAACATTTTCTCCAAAAAAACAGTATTTTTGAATATTACATTCCTAATGAACAAATTTAGCAGTAACAGTGGATATCTGAATTCTCCTTAAAAATGTAACATTTTCACCAAACAGTATTTTTGAAAAAAATGTTTCATTCGTATTTGAACAACAATAGCAATAAAAGCGGAAATCTAAATTCTCCTTAAAAATGTAACATTTTCATTAAAACAAACTGTATTTTTGAAGAAAATATTACATTCCATCTGAAAAAAAATTCATTAAACTGCGGAAAACTGAATTCTCCTTAAAAATGTAACATTTTCACGAAAATAACAGTACTTTTGAAGAAAATGTTACATTCCTATTTGAAGAAAAATAGCAGTAACCGTGGAAATCTGAATTCTCCTTAAAAATGTAACATTTTCACCGAAAAAACTGTATTTTTGAAGAAAATATTACATTCCTATTTGAACTAAAATAGCAGTAACAGTGGAAATCTGAATTCTCCTTTAAAAATGTAACATTTTTACCAATAAAACAGTATTTTTGAAAAAAATGTTACATTCCTATTTGAAGAAAAATAGCAGTAACAGTGGATATCTGAATTCTCCTTAAAAATGAAACATTTTCACTATACAAACAGTATTTTTGAAGAAAATATTAGATTCCTATGTGAACAAAAATAGCAGTAACAGTGGAAATATGAATTCTCCTTAAAAATATAACATTTTCACAAAAATAACAGTATTTTTGAAGAAAATGTTACATTCCTATTGAACAAATTTAGCAGTAACCGTGGAAATCTGAATTCTCCTTAAAAATATAACATTTTTACCAAAAAAACTGTATTTTTGAAGAAAATATTACTTTCCATCTGAAAAAAAATTGCAGCAACAGTGGAAAACTGAATTCTCCTTCAAAATGTAACATTTTCACCAAAAAACAGTATTTTTAAAGAAAATATTACATTACTATTTGAACAAAAATAGCAGTAACAGTTGAAATATGAATTCTCCTTAAAAATGTAACATTTTCACCAAAAAAACAGTATTTTAGTTCTCCTTAAAAATGTAACATTTTCTCCAAAAAAACAGTATTTTTGAAACCTATTTGAACAAAACTAGCAGCACGACTAGAAAAAGTTACATTCGTACATGAACGAAAGAAGAAGTGACATTGTTAGAAATTGTTACATTCCTACATGAACGAAAGAAGAAAATATTTTCGAAGAAAATGTTACATTCCTACCTGAATGACAGAAGCGGTGAGTTCTCCTTAAAAATGTAACATTTTCTCCAAAAAAACAGTATTTTTGAAATACATTCATACTTGAACAACAATAGCAGTAACAGTGGAAATCTGAATTCTCCTTAAAAAGTAACATTTTCACCAAAAAAACAGTATTTTTAAGAAAATATTACATTCCTATCTGAAAAAAAAAAAGTAACAGTGGAAAACTGAATTATCCTTAAAAATTTAATATTTTCATTAAAAAAACAGTATTTTTGAAGTAAACGTTACATTCTTACCTGAATGACTGAAGCAGTGACATTGTGAAATTGAATTTTTCGTAATGAGTGTCTATTTCAGCTCCCAAAAACAAAATTCCTACTGATTCTAGAAAATATTCATAATCATGATAGGTATTGAATTTTTAAAAACCAAAGAGCAAGCTCTTCCTTAAGAGATATTTTTGAAATATTTATTCATAGTAGAAAAACTTACTGTCATTAGTGACAATTGCTGCTAACAATACATAAAATCAGAAAGAAATGAATATCTAATTTCAAAAATTTGACAGATGTAGAGAAAATCTTTTTTTTTTCTACAAATAGGATACAGCAAGACTTATGGAAAATGTTTATGATAATAGATTTTGCCTAGATAGAAACAATGCCACTATCAATATATCTACTCACTAGCAAGATATATAGAGATTGCCAGGCAAAAAATAATGATATCTAATTCAAACATGGGAAATTATGATCCTGAATGATTTTGTTCAAAAATGTATGACTAAGAAATTTATGATGTTTAACATTAAAATATCTGCATAGTTTACAGATTCTTTTTAGACTATCATATTGCATATTAAAATATGGTTTGTACATATGTGTATGAATATATACACACACACATATAGATAGTTCCCAACTTTATGAGAAAAATTTGTTCCTGGAATTTGCTCATAAAGTAAGAACTCATAAACAAGACTCAATTTTCCATAGACATTATGTTAAACTCGAGTTCCATTCTTAGCAATGCAATGCAATTGATCACAATAAAATTAAATAAAGGCCAGTAAAATCAATAGTTTAAATAATTTGTTGTATAATCATAAAGAAATGAAAACATTGCCTTTACTTAAATTATAATAATAAATTATTTATGTCATGTAAATGTTAAAGAATTTTTATTCTTTATTATTATTGACAGATAAGTAGATGAGTTTTAATGGAGAACTGCTACCTTAGGCACAATCTGGGAATGGAAGTTATTTACAATATATGCAGGTAAAAACTAGAGGGCAATTTATTTTGGATTCTCAGCCACTGTTTTAATTTTTCCAATTTCATAGATGATGGAATTTTTACAAAGAATTCATAGAGCACTTAAGCAGGAACAAATACGAAATTTATTATTAGTTAATCACTACATATACTAATAATATGCGATAACGTTTTTGGCCTTTATGGTCTCCTCAGCTGCTTCTTGCAGGTGTGTATCTTATGTTCACACACACATCTGCAAGCAGCAGCTGAAGACGGCCATAAAAGCCCAAAAACGTTACTACATATTGTTATTAGTACACTGTAAAATAAGTAGAAGGACACAAGAAAAATTTTCACTAAACGTAAAAGAAAGGATTTTTTATTCATGAAAAGTTTCATGAAGAACATAAGGGGGATGATATAAAAATAAATGACAAATTGAAATAATTTACAGACAATAGTAAATAATTTATATCACATGACAACTTGGCACTCTGAATATATATGTAAAAAAAGTAGGAGGACACTTACAAATAGTAAAGGCACAACTTGGCACTGAATAAATATTTAAAAAAAGTAGGAGGACATTTACAACTAGTAAAGGAAAAATAAAAGATTAATGTGAGGTTTTCTTTCTATTAGTGCGTATAACCTCAAAGACTCGATTTGGCATAGAAACAAAAAGAGCTTGAATTTCAGTTTGGCAATCACTGGCCCAGACCATGTCAAGAGCTTGATTGAATTTCAGTTTGGCAAACATTGGCCCAGACCATGTCAAGAGCTTCCCCAGAGTTCGTGTATAGATTCATATTATCTGCCTCCAACATAAACACGTTTAACCAAAATTGCCCAGATGTTTTCCACAATGTTCAAGTCTGGGCTTCTTGATGGCCACAGTAAAACCAGGACATTGTTGTTTGCAAACCAGGTTTTCACACCTCTAGCCATACAGATGGAAGCTCCATCTTGCTGAAAAATCTAATCTTCTCCACTTAGATCAGAGCCATAAGGAAGAAGTGCTGATTGAAGTAAATGAATGTAATCTGTATGTTTTAGTCAGCCATGTAGAAAGGTCAGGCATGTTCTTCCCCCATATCCAACAGCAAGCCACACCATCAAACTTCCTCCTCCTTGCTGTTGAGTTGAGTAATGTTGCTCCTCATTTACTAGACAATGCCAATAATAATGAGAGCCATCAGGACCGTCTAAATTAAACTTTTTCTCATTCGAGAAAACAACAGACAACCATTCCGTACACCAAGACATGTGTTCTTTAGCCCAGGCTAAGCGATTAACTATGTGTTTATTCGTCCACTTAGGATGATGCTTCCGCTTCTTAAACTCGAAGGCTTTGGATTGTTATAAAAGTTGCAATAAAACTTTATCCTAAAGGTTGCCACACACGGAGCAATTTGTCTTCAGATCGGTCACCAGATTTCCAGTTCATCAGATTGATTGTATGTCCCCATAAACAATATAACAACAGATCATTTCCAATCTGTCGTCGTCAGATGATCCACACATATGGTTTGATCTGTTGTCAGGTCCATTGTCAAACCTCTGAATCATCAGAAGGATTGTAGGACTCTATACGCAAACAATTTATTGCCAGATCCATCATTGAGACCGATTGTTCAGATCCATCTTCAAGCAATCACTACAGTTAGTGTATTGTGAGCATGAAGTGTGAGATACTTTCATATGCAGCTTTGGCTTTATTACTTTATAAAGAAAAAAAAGTAGAACAAAAATAAAAATTTAAGTTGTTTTTGTTTAGTTAACTAAACAAAAAATAACTTAAAATTTCTATATAATTGTTCTGTAAATAATCACAAAAAAGAAAATTTTCAATCGTGATACCATTTTATTTCATTACTTACACCAAGCTTAAAAAACTGATAAGCACATATACAATATAAAGTTAATAATAATTTAAATATATATATATATTTATTTGTATTAAGAATATAAATTAGTTTCTAATTTATAATCGCTTCATTTACATAAATTCACTTTTAAAAAATAGTGCTGCTATAATGAGCACGTATAAAATATCTGTCGACAATGTCAAAAGTTGTTGGGAATCCCAGAAGACCACAACCAATCGGACAATTCAAGAAATCGCTTCAGATTTGTTCACACATGGTCAGATCTGTCAAAAAGATTTTTCTTTGATGACAAATCTGACAACAAATTGCTTAATGTGTGGCTGGCTTAAAATCAGTTGAACGATTTGTAAGTCTGGCAACCAGTTTGAACAATCCATATCAACAACGAATCTGACAGATTGGTCTCAATGACAGATCTGACAATAAATCATTCCATGTGTGGAGCCTACAATCAGTCTGAAGATTTGGTAGTTTGATGACAGATCTGAGGATAGATTGCACTGTGTATGTGGATGGTCAATTGGCTATTCTAGACTACAAGAAGCTGTATCCATCAATATTGTTAACCTCTAATGTTATGGTTCATATTTTACCTTTAAAAGAAAAATATATAAGCAGATGTGGAGTCCCCATAGGTGGCCCAATGGATGGAGTAACTGCTGAAATAGTATTAAGATTTATAGAAATGAAAGTACTTGAAATTTTTAAGATACAATAAAAATTATATGTAAGGTATGTTGTTGATATTTTTATAATATGGAAACAAGATAAAATCCAAGAATTAATACAATATTTAATGGTTCCAAGCATGGGATTAAACTTAATCTTAAATCAAAAGAACCAAAAAAGAGATACATTTTCTAGATTTATTGATACATATAGACAAAGGTGCATATAACAGATATTTATAGAAAACCCACATGTTACAATAATAATTCCAGCATGGCCAAACAATCACATGGCATACAAGAAAGCACACTTCCAAACCTACTTTAAATAATTGCTAAGTCATTATACTACAGATGCTGCAAAACAATATGAGTTAAATTTTATAATTAAAGAAGGACTAAAGCATGGTTACATATGCAATTGTTACAAAAATTTATAAGGAAACTCTGGTCAAATTTAATAAAACACTATCTTCTGTAATTAGCCATGTACAGCAATCCAATTCTAGTAGTCAAAAGTATATCACTGTACCATATAATAAAACTTTATTGACATCAATTCAGACGATAGGAAAAGAAATGCAAACCACTATAGTGACTAAAAGGAATCCAACCATTTTTTCTAAACTTCATAATTAATGATAAGATGCATTTTACCAGCTAGCAGTGCTCTGGGATATATGTAATCTCTATATTGAACAAAACACTTAATCAATAAGAAGAATACATAGGGACCATTTGTAGAAATTTATCATAAAGAATTAAAGAGCATCAAGAAGATATAACAAATGGAAACCTAAATATTATGCTTGCCAAAAGATTTTATGAATATAATTTGCATATCGAATGGGAGAAAGCAAAAATTGTGAAAACATGTTATATTAAGAAAGATTTATTCTTAGAAGAGTCGATTATAATTGCAGAAAAGAAAATTATACAAATGTTATTAATGACCAATCAAGTACAGCCATTTCTGTGGCTTGGCAATATGTAACAAACTGCAACATATAGTTGACATTATCTTAATTTAGATTATTATATTATTAATTTTAGCAATAATTTTGTAACATTTTTATATATTATAATAATAATTTAATATCGTGCTTAGCAAGTTTTAACTATATTTATTTTAAGTTTTATTTATATTTATATTTGAATTGTATTTAAATTTATTCTATTCATTGTTTTGATGTAAGCTGAAGAGGATCCATTCTAGGATCGAAAACGTTTCTTAAATAATAAATCATTTAATGTTTACTGTTTATATTGCTTTGTCATATTGGACTTTTATACGTAATTTCAGCAGAGTTAATTTTAATAGTGTAGTGATAGAACTAAATGATTTTGCAGAATTAAAAGAACAAGTACCCGTATTGTATTATATTAGTGATTATTGTGTATATGTTGTTTTAAAAACAAATCACAGATGTAATTTTTGTAAGATGTTGCTTTCTGAAAGCCAAAAGAATGATGCTAACAATTTCATTGCAGCTTTAAATTGAGGTGGCTTAATTTTCCCCATCAGAAATTGTTGTTAATGCTGTTTCATACGTATTTGTTGTTATAAGCAAAATTATGTCAAATCATAAAGAACAGTTTTTCAAATTACGAAACTAGAAACAATTAATTACTTCTTTGACTTTTCATATCCTCTCTTCAGAAGGCCATTTATTTGAGGACTATTTTTGTAACAATGGGCATATGGGAAATACTGTAAACATAATTTTATAATCAGCCACAAATATTATTTTGAAAAATTTTTGTTCTCAAAAGAATGATCTTGTTACCAAAAAGCTGAAAAAACAAATAGAAAATTTCAAACTCTAAGCACATAAATGTATAACTTAATGTCAACAGTATAATTGCAGCAGAAAAATTCAAAGTAATGGACATAAAATGTAATATTTATATTATAATAAAATTTTTTACTTGATATCTGATCAATGTTGTTTTTAACAAGATCTGTAATTTTTCTGTACAAACTTCATTATTTATTGTTTTTGATATCTCCTAGTATAGCAGAAGTTATGAACACTGTTAGTACATTTATTCTACATTGTGGGTATTACTGGATTCAAGGAGCCGATTTTCCCGATTTCCCGAGAAATTTTCTCTGGATTCAGGAACAGGAAAAAAATAAATAAATTCCCGGGAACAGGCGGGAAGGAATTCCCGCCCGGAAACACTAATCTGATCAATGTTGTTTTTAACAAGATCTGTAATTTTTCTGTACAAACTTCATTATTTATTTATTTTTTACAGTTATGCATATTTTTTACAAAAAAAATACACAAGTTACTAAAGATTATTATTGTGAATTATACTTATCTTTTAAATCTTACTCATATTTAAAATGATCTGTAATTCTGAGTAAACTGTATCAATTAATATTCATTGTAATAATTTTAATGATGAAAGTCATTAAATTTGATTTTATAAAGGTTTATAATTAATTATATTGTACAGTAATGGACAGGTGAGTCCGACGAAAATTGCTTAAGTCGGGGTTCATATAAATTTTGTTTAATAGGGACAAGTGTTTCCAAATTCCCGACATTTTGGAATCTCTGGGAATCGAGAACGGGAAATCGTATTTCCCGAGAATTCTCAAGAATTCCCGAAGTAATCTCTTTTATTTAATTTTCATTGATCATCTATAATAATGGCTATAACAGTAAATATTATTAAAGACCGTAGGTGAGTCCAACGAAAATTGCTTAAGTCAGGGTTCATATAAATTTTGTTTAATTGGGACTAGTGTTTCCAAATTCCCGACATTTTGGAATCTCCGGGAATCGAGAACAGGAAATCGTATTTCCCGAGAATTCTCAAGAATTCCCGAAATATAAAAAATGTAATTAAAGCAAGTTTTATTTAATCAAAACCACTTATAGTGAGTTTTTATATATATTATACATTGTGTGATATGTATATCAAACAATATCACAATAATATTCCCAATCTCATGAGAAGCTGGGGCAAACGGGGTTGGTGGACTCAGCGCAATCTTTCAGAGGTTTCGAGACATTCTTATATGTAAAAGGTCAGAGCAAAAAATGAGTAAATAAAATTTCCTAAATGGAGATTGGCTAGAATTTCATGACTAGTGCATATCTTGCCCTGAGAGCTAACCAAGGGTCAATACGGTATCATTTTGACTAGATTTCTGTTACATATCAGGTTTTCTCAAAATATAAACAATGTAATTAATGCAAACTTTCTGATCCTGCAGTTAGAGTCAATTGAAAATTGCAACAATTTTTAAGAAGCTTTTGTTTTTCTTATAGTTTATTTATGCTATATAAAAACCCAAAGTTTCTTCATGTATAATAATTTAAATCTGTCTTGCATTGATTCGTCAGCCGCAAACAAACTGATCGAATATAGTTGATAGTAACGGCAGTTACTTTATAGAAATTATTTATTCATGGAAAACAGAAATAATTTGTGTTTACACAGAGAAATATTTATTTTCATAGCCCAGGATTTGACTAATAATGTCGTATTAAAATAAGCTATCTTAGATTTCCTTAGTTAGGTCATCTGAAGATAACTTTGTTCTTAGATTTCCTCAGTTCACCTGAAGATGATTTTGTTCCTTCACCTGAAGATGATTTTGTAATCAAATCTTGGGTTGTGAAAATACATATTGCAAATAAATGTCAATGTGATGTCTTCGCCAGATATTTATTTGTAAAGCATCCTAGCAGGTATAGCCTGTATCAAATACTAGTGTAGAATGTAAGATGCACATTTGAGAGAAGTGGCTGAAAAGAGCCATAGAAGGCTGAAAACATTATTGATGTTATTATTAGTATATGTACTAAATATCTAATAATAAATTGTGTATTTTTCTTGCTTAAAGTGCTTATAGATTCCTTAGATTTTAGTTCATTAGTAAACAGAAGGGTGGGATGTTATAAGCTAAACAATGACTGATTTTCAAAAATGATGATGAAAATTACAACATTTTATAACATAAGTAATTTTATTTAGGTTGTCAATCTGGGGTCATTTTTTATTGGCTGATTTTGATGCTTTGCAAAATGTAATAAATGCATTGGGAAGGAACTAGCAATGTAGCATAATTCTTTTTCAAATTTTTTCAAAAAATTTATTCAATGTTACTACCATGAGTGGTCAAGAGTATAAAAATACAATATATATTATTGTAAAACATTATTGATTTTTATTAAAAATGTTTGCTTTCAGAATGTTGGTATTAATACTGGGTTCCCAGTTTCATAAATTAAAAAATACCAAAATACTAGTATTAAGATTTTGATCAGTATTAATAGGCCTAGACATATTGTAATATTTATAATTAATAATTTCGAAAGATAAGTCATTGCTTTGCAGTATGACAGTCACTGATTCTGCATTGTAACACACACAAACAAATTATTAAATCTCTGATTACAGGTAGTCCTTGACTTATAACGGCTAAAAATTATTACTATAAATTCTCTGATTCAACTTTACCACTTGCATATACATACATATATCACATTTATTTTACATATGCATAGCAATGTCGCCATTAGTCAGCAAGCAAAGCCTTATTACCATATTTAGTTGTAACTCTGTCATGTCCAATAAGAGAAATAATACTACTGATGAAAATTCCAATGTAAAAAAAATAAAGCAAGGAAAGCTTTGTTTAACCTAAGTTAAATATGAAATGGTGCTTAGTTTGTCTTTTTGCAGAAATCAAACAGATCAAGAATTAAAAAGACCTCAGTCGATTCAACCCTTACATTAGAATCGACTGACAATGGAGACATTGGAACGGAACCACGTCATAAGTCAACGACTATCTGTATATTTATTCAGAAAATCGTTACCAATATTCATTTTTAAATAATATATTATTTATCTAACTCCAGAATTTTATATAAGCAGAATATTAAATTATTATTATATATATAAATTTCTCTCTCTCCCTTCCTCCAGAGAGAGAGAGAAAGGATTATATTGGTAACAGTATTTTCGCCGCTCATCAGGAATCCGCGAATAAGCGCGAAAGCTCCACGAATAACGATTTTGTGGTTACAAATACATGTTCGCGAATAGGCGAATTCGCGAATACGGAATCCGCGAATAACGAGAATTGACTGTATATTTATTTTTATTTATTAATTTCTGATTACAGACATACTCGTACACCGGATCATTGAATGGCCTTATTAGAGTCCCTAGATAGATAGAGTACCGCATTCAGCCACAATTTTATATTCTCCTGCCGATCGATAATCACGAGTAACTTTATGCAAAGTTACTCGTGATTACCATAATACTATATTTCTACTAATTTATAAATACAGAGGTTGCTTAATCTGCCAAACGAAGATCGTATTTGATAGGTTACAAATAGATGTTCGCGAATACGGAATCCGCGAATAACGAGAATTGACTGTATATTTATTTTTATTTATTAATTTCTGATTACAGACATACTCGTACACCGGATCATTGAATGGCCTTATTAGAGTCCCTAGATAGATAGAGTACCGCATTCAGCCACAATTTTATATTCTCCTGCCGATCGATAATCACGAGTAACTTTATGCAAAGTTACTCGTGATTACCATAATACTATATTTCTACTAATTTATAAATACAGAGGTTGCTTAATCTGCCAAACGAAGATCGTATTTGATAAAATTTTCCTTCCAATATTTTGTAAACACTTCTTTTTATCTTTCATTTCTTTTACTCTGCGGCAAAGGAAGGAGTCTATGATCCTTTTCTATTCGATTAGATCAGTTTACAGCACTACAACAAAGTATGTTCACAAAAAATAACCAAAAAGCCTATGAACGCAATGATAATTCTCTATCTAACATGACATAAAATGGCAGATTTGGCGGCATCTGGTAACACAAAGAAATGCGCTATTGTATATATCTAGGGACTCTAGTCCTTATTAAGTTATATCTTCTTTTCACTTTTCTGCGGATTTTGTCTTTTTAGAGAAACTATAACTTTAATTTAATTTTTATTCCTTAATTTTTAACATTACCTATCCTTGGTCACTCCAGAGACCGCAGGTAGGACAAAAGCCTGTTCATATCGTCCGTAGGTCCCATAGAAGAATGTGACCCTATGCTTGAATGCAGCCTAATTTAGTGCTTAACTTCCTGCGCATTTGCTTCATACGCCGAAATTTTAGAAGATCTGAGGGAAAAAGCGACGCAGACAAGGCTGACGCAGTTTTTTAACGCAGATCAGAGAGACAATGTATCAGCTGTCACATCAAACATCTTGCAACATCATATTAAATAAGGTGTCTGTAAACAAAAAAATACATATAAACCAAGTATGAAAATGTTGGGACGAAAGGTTCGCAGGAACCTAACTCTGTATTTCCCATAGGCTTAATGGTTCACTATTCGCTAATTCAGTATTCGCGAAGAATTTACGGAACATAATCTATTAATAAAAATTCATTGTTAAACGTAAATTATTATTATTATTTGTATATTTACGCCCCTTTCCAATCAGGGAGATTACTAAAGGGTGCCAGTTCCAACTACGGGCTGCACCCACACCCGTGGAGGGGATGCCGGATGGTGAAAGATGGGATCGCGAGGCCGGGCCCAGCACCCCGAAAAACCTTTTCAGGAGTTACCAGACTCAGGACGCGAACCCGGGTCCTCCTGCGTGGCACGCCGACAGTGTTACCTCTCGGCCATCCGACCGTCTGTAAATTATTATTTAAAATATTTAGATGTGCAGCCAAATTTTAAAATATTAAAATGTGTTCCTAAACAGAAAAAAAGTTGAGAATCTGCCGTCTGTAAATTATTATTTAAAATATTTAGATGTGCCGCCAAATTTTAAAATATTAAAATGTGTTCCTAAACAGAAAAAAAGTTGAGAATCACTTATCTATATTAGGGTCAGTGGCTTAGCTAGAAATTTTGGGTCCTAATGCAAATGTGACCCAAGGGTCCCCCGTCAAAAAATATAAAACTGTTATAAAGAATTTATAAAATATAAAATATATTTTATTTTCTTTATAATATACTTTACAAAATAATAATATAAAAGTACAGGAAAAAAAGATTTAAGTTTACATTTTTAGGAATATAGTTTACAATCCTTTCCTTAAATGTTTATGTTTTCGCAAAAATTCGAGGGTTAGATTTTTGTAACGAATCCTGTTTATAGGAATCAGTACAGTGGTTCGATTGCAAAAGAGAATAGGCATTTAATTAGTAATTGATAAATAAAGATTTTTAAATAAAAGTTATTTGTTATCTAATACGTAAAAACAAAGATTTAAGTTTACATTTTTAGGAATATAGTTTACAATCCTTTCCTTAAATGTTTATGTAAAACAGCTGGAGCTATCAGAAAAAAGAACAGCTTAATAACTTAGTCGCATAACCATTAATTTATTCTTTTCAGTTCAAATGGGTACGAAATCAATATTCGACTTTTATATAATTATATTCTTGCTTTTTGATACAATGCATTATTTACAATATTTGTCCATTGCTCTGTAAAAATAGCAGTTTTATCAACATCATTACAACGATAATATCACTATACCAGAAGTCAAACTAGTGGAGCGATGAAAATCTGTAAGAATAAATAAATATACTTGTATTAATAAAATATAAATAAATAGAATTCATTTATTTATATTTTATTTTTTAATTCGGAATGAAGTTATATGTATAAGAAGGTTATTAAAAGTAATATATTCAAAATATTATCTATATACTTATAAAATACAGATTATGTATGTATGTATGGATGTATGAAACTTTTTTATTTAAAATCTAAAAAAGATATTTAGGAATATGATATAGAATATAAAATTTAAGATAATAAAATTTTATCTTCACATCAAGCTCTTTCATCATTTACTACAGTGATGATTTTTTATATAATGTTTATATGGATAAACAATTCCATGATCCACTAAGTCACATTGGCCTCATTGAAATGCTTCGTGTTTCCACCCAGAAGCCAGGGATCGAATGTGCTTCATATACTTCAGGCGTGTCAAACTCATTTTAATTAAAGGGCCATTTAATGAACCTGTAAAATTGCCGTTGGCCACATCACATTTAAATTTTTTTAAATTACATATTTGGCGTAAGGATTCAGAAATATAGATAGGATACTTAAAAACATTGTGTAATCAAATTAATAGATTAAAAATATATATAAATACTACATAATTGCATTATGTAACTAAAAATATGTATAATTAAGCGATTAGTAATCGCTTAATTATACATATTTTTTAAATTTAATTCCTCGCTATCAATCTTTAATTTTCTATTAAGCGTTAAAGTCACACTTTTGTACGAAAACAACAAAAACTTTCATTAAAATTTTATAAATTTTCTAAATAAGATAATAACACAACAAATAAATCTTTAACAAGCCCGTTAGCGCGTTCTTTATATACGTCCTTCAAAGAGGGATTGTTTGGAATTTGATATTTGTCTATCCAAAAAAAAAAAATTTATGGCTTTGTTTTCTGGTAAGAAATTTCGCACAAAACGATATAGTCCTTGCAAGAAAGCACTTAGTTTGTATCGCCGATCTGAAAGATCAGTGTCATCTGTACATATATTCCGATAAGACCAATCGAAAAAAAAAGCTCGTGCAATTACATTTCGTTAAAACCATACTAGTGTATCATAGTATATGTCATATACTATATGACATCACTACGAAGCGAAAATTACTACCTATTATGTCAACATATTGTTCTGATTTTCATTTTAGTTAAGAATGTTGGGGGCCACAAAAAACACATCGAGAGCCGCCAGTTTGACACCCCTGATATACTTGATAATTTTCATGTGTACCCGAATAGGCCTCTGCAATCCAGTTAATTCCTTTAAGGGATGGGTAACCAGGGACCACAAAAAACACATCGAAAGCCGCCAGTTTGACACCCCTGATATACTTGATAATTTTCATAAGATGTGTACCCGAATAGGCCTCTGCAATCCAGTTAATTCCTTTAAGGGATGGGTAACCAGTAATAATGCTTGTAATAGTCGAAATTGGAAAATGGAAATAAAAATAAACTCTTTGTAGTTAATAATTCGGCCGGGGGATTAGTTCATGAAAACGCTTAGGTTTTCCATCCAGAGGATCTGGATTTTTTGAGGGTCAACAGATGATGCTACTTTCCCCTCAGTAATAGTAGTAAGTGGCGGGGCAAAACAACCTCTTCCACAGGTATACCTGGCCTGTTCTACAGTAAACTCCATTTAGTAAACAATAGAATGGAAAGTGGATTATTTATTGACAGGAATAAGATCTTAATGATTCAGTAAAGCTATTAAAATTTTTTCAATAAAAATTAAACATAATTAAGAAGGTATTCCTAAATATATTATTATATTAATCATATGAATGTTAATCCAATATATTAGAATAGTCCGCCGGAAGGCCACAGTGGAAGCTGTTATGTTTTCTCTCTGGAGTTATATATTATTATATTAATCATATGAATGTTAATCCAGTATATTAGAATAGTCCGCCGGAAGGCCACAGTGGAAGCTGTTATGTTTTCTCTCTGGAGTTCCGGGTTCAATTCCGGGATCTCATACTCAAGGACGGATTAAGACCTTTTGGAGCATGTAGGCACAAAAATTTTTTAAATAAATTATATAATTGTTCAATAATTTTTAACTTGCTTTTGGAGCTCTTTATTGTCGGAAGTCCTTAGGCACATGCCTACTGTGCCTTGTGGATAATCCGGTCCTGCTCAACTTCTTCGAAAGATTTTTTAGGAAAGGTCCAGGCCCAGCTTAAACTCTGATTCTCTATCTGACAATCGATCCCACCAGAGGTATGGGTGGTCCACAAATAGGTTTTGGAATATCCCACCACTTAGCATCCAAGCGGGGTTAAGTCACAAGAAATATATTTAATATATTACATATGAATATATTAGCATAAAAATTTTCAACATCATGAAAGCTTTAACAAACAGTGGATAATCCGGTTCTGCTCAACTTCTTCGAAAGATTTTTAGGAAAGGTCCAGGCCCAGCTTAAACTCCGATTCTCTATCTGACAATCGATCCCACCAGAGGTATGGGTGGTCCACAAATAGCTTTTGGAATATCCCACCACTTAGCATCCAAGCGGCGTTAAGTCACAAGAAATATATTTGATATATTACATATGAATATATTAGCATAAAAATTTTCAACATCATGAAAGCTTTAACAAACAATTAATTTCTTTTCACAGATCTCTGACGATGACAAGCAACGATTTTACGTTACAACCCTTATCATTTGAAAATTTAGTGGACAGCACTCTCTGGAACGGTTTCGTAAATAATTGGCATTATTCATTTTATATTGTGATCATCTACTATATCATCATTTTCAAGCTGAAGGAATTCATGAAGAATCAGCATCCTTTTGATTTAAGAATATTATTGATAATATGGAATTCCTTTCTGGCCGGCAATTATGTATTTGGATTAAGTAGAATACTTCCTCTTTTATTCAATCACGTTAAAAATAATGAATTCGTTTATCTCCTTTGCGACCAAAAGATAATCACTTTAAGTCAGATATACAAGTTTTGGACTTGGTATTATTTTTTTTTTAAAATTGTAGCACTGGGAGATACTGTGTTTCTTGTATTAAGAAAGAAAAGAGTAACATTCCTACATGTTTTCCATCACAGCTCTACGCTTATTGTAGCTTGGTATTCGATGCAACATCAACTAACAGTTACTATATTATGTGGAATAATAAACTCTGTTGTTAATAGTTACGTATATACATATTTAGCATTTTATGCATTAAAAATTAAATTTCCTTCTTTTATTAATATGATTTTATTACTTTCTGAAATCGGACAAATATTAATTACTTTATTTTTGATTCTGTTGCCATTATTATTTTAATGGAATGGCAGAATTTGTTTTAGCTATTCCATTTACTTCATCTTTTTATATACAATAACAACATTTATTCTTATTATTTTGATAGGTAAAGATATTTGTGATAGATACTTTTCAATTCCTCAAAATAAACTTAAGAAAAACTAGCTTAAAAAATTATATTGAAATATTCATCACAATAATACAATTATACTATCTTGTGTGCTTATTTAAGGAATTTACTGTTTACATAATATTAATATTCAAAGTTTGAAATTTTATAACCGTGTAGGATTTATTTATCAGAATCCTATGTAAGATTATATGATGATTATAAAATATATAATTATTATTCCATACATGGTATTAATTTTTATATGAATATAGCGAGTATTTTTAATACCTGCAAATATATACATTATAAATATAAGTTGTAAAAGAAATGTTAATAGCATTTTTATAATTATGTGTGATTGCTTACAATAAATGTATATACTTTAAAATAATTGATGTGTCTATAATTATTTTCATATAAAGCAGTGTTGATCAAACTTTTTGTTTGAGTGTCAATGAAACAAATTTACTGAAAGAGGTGTGCCGCATTATAAAACTATAACATCATAATTATTTTTGGTAATTAATGGCTAAATACATGAAAAAATTAAAATTAATTTTACTCATTTTAGAAATATAAATTTAATACTGAAAATTATCCATGCATTATTTAATTAATATAGAATTAAAATTATATGCTGCAAACTATAAAAGGAGTTTAAAAGACAGTTTTGGAACATTGAAAGAATGCAAAATTTTTTTGATTAGTTCAAAAAATAATCTTTATTTCCTAAAAAAAGAATCGTACTGTTCTTGATAATATGATTATTTTATTCTTATTTACAATGAAAATTGCATAACTTTTCTTTTATACTACATTTGAAAATTCTATAATAAGAAAATCTAGTAGTTCTGGAAAACTGAAATCGGTTACTTTCTGACATATCCTTTATTGTGAAATAATTGAAGTTATTTTACATTATTGATAATAAAGGAAGCTAACCAGTAAGTATTGAACTCTGCAGTGCTAACACTTCGCATCATCTATTGTCAATAAGATATATAAAATTCTGATAAAAATTAAACGCATTTCTGTATGATTAAACGATCTTACAAGTTTAAACAATGGGACTTCGAAATAATCTTTTATGACAGAACATTACTACCAAATTTTATGGAAATCTATTAATTAGTTAAAAAGTTATTAGCGGGGGATACAAACAGGCATCAGCGGTGATCTTATAAACCTTTTCCTTCGAAAAGTACATTAAAAAGATAAATTATCTTAGTAAATACAATGAACACAAATATTCGTAATAATAATTTTGCATTTTTCCCCTCCAATTAAGTTTTCAAAAAAATAAATTCATGGAGTGGGAAATTCTGGTTCATTATAATAATGACAAATGTCAATTTTGCATTGGCGGATGATTTGAAGATAACATGAAAATGCTCATATTATTAAAAATATATTTTTTATCTTAGCTTTAATTCTTGTAATCATGTAATAAAAAAAGATATAAGTTGAATTATATTGTTTCTTTTTATGATTTTTAAATTTTTAGTTGAAGCTAAAACACTAATTAATTTCAATCTTCGATTATATTATATTTCTTTTTTTTAATTTTTTATATTGTAATATTTTTATAGTAAAATATTAAAATAATAAATTGATATAGAATTAGGCAATGGCGGTATTCAACCTGTTCGCACCAGTTCGACAGAACCTATACCTAACTTTTTTGTTGATTTTGGCGTACCGGTTATTAAATGACATTTATAATCAGGGTTCTCTCTAGGTGGGCGCTTGGGCAGTTGCCCAATGCGCCACCTAAGAGAAATTATCACAAATTTAGATTACCATCTAGAGAGAAATTATCACAAATTTGTATTCCTTATTCTTTTTAACGTTCATCTGTACAACAACGTATTCTAAGCGCCCGTAGTAATATTTATTCCGTCCATAGGTGAAAAAAATTAGACAGAACTATGCTTGTAATATTTATTCATTCATTTTATAAAAGTCGTTATACCTTTGACAAAATACTACATTTTTGTTCCCTCGCGTTTTTATGGTCGGATAAAAGCGAAGATAATTGCATGTGTGGACAAAAATCAAGAAGCAATATGGAAGTATCTTAAATAACAGGTTTATTGTTTTTTGTCAGGTATTATTTATTATTTTTTCATTAATATTTTAAACCTCTTTCTTATAGCATAATCTAGTTTTGTGTACCTCGTTTTATTGTTCTTATTTAAGTATTAACTGTATGAAATAATAAACTATCTTTCGGTATATCAGTAGTAAGTGTACCTTTTAACAGTGCAAAACTGGCCGCGGAAGTGACGTCACGGGGGTTAGCAGGGAAGTACACCCGCGGGGATAATGACGTCACGAGGCTGGATAACAGCGGAAATGACGTCACACGTAGAGTATGACGAATAGAGTTGGGTTAAGACGATTGGGAATTATGAATGTGTTTTTAACCTAAGCATGTGTTTTTAATATTGTGATAAATTTTTCAAGTTAGGAACTGTAAAAAATACTTTTAAATTAAACCGCAAATTGTTTTTTATTTTATTTTATTGAAATTTTATTTAATTTTATGTTGTTTCGTGTTTTCATTTGGTATCACGAAATTGTGAGAGAAAGAGCATAACAAGGTGATTTATATCCTATTTACACTATACAATATAAACAAGTTCAAGTAGTAGAACTTGTTTAATCTCATAAATGTGAATGGAACATGGATAGCCAAACTCGTTTGAAAACGTCACATACTATGCATACCGGTTTAGACTGAACGAAGGTCTATAATAGGGGTGTGCAACCTTTTTTTGTAGGGGGCCGTATAGAAAAATTTATGGTGGGCCACTGGCCAAAACAAATAATGACTGATCATTCTGCTAGCTAGAGATGTATCACATCTGGCAGTAAAATTAGCAAAATCAGTAAATTTAGTGACTGTCATCTTTTAAGCTTTGCTATGCTTGACTATGATATTATGCAATGTAGAAGAGACAAATGTTTATTATTTTTTGAATTTCTGAATCGAATCTACAAAACTCATGATATTCTATTCGATTATTTCTATTTAATTCTTAAGGGTTTTGTTATTGAGTCTTACATAATATGTGTATAATATATGTACAACTGATGAGGGGTGTTTAGACTGAAAACATTTCTGTGTTTACATACTGACTGTAATTTACAATTAATTACTGAGTTTTTTTGTATCAGTATCCTACCTAAGTGCTAGAAATAGAAATATTAGAAGGTAAACTAATAAACAGTACTTGAAGATATGACTGTTATGTTCTAATGATTTATGTGCACATCACAAATTCTAACTCCAGTATCACAGTATAAATAATGACTACTGTACTTTCAGCCTTTCTCTAAGTCAAAATTCAAATTACATTATTATTAACTGTAAATACAGATCGAATTTTTGAATCTATTATCATTGCAACTTGCATATATTTGATGAAAAATATCCATAAAAAAATTTCTTCTTTGTTGGAAAATATAATACAAACAAAAAAATATCAGATGTCATGATAAAATTAGAATATAAAGTAAAAATTGATATAATATGTAATTTAGAAGCCATTGAAGTTGAAGAATAATAATTCATGCTTGGAGATCATGTTTTATTGCCCTTGTTCATGTGCCATTCTCACTAACACTATCTCCAAATAACCTTCGTCCACTTTGGATCATAACATCCACTGTTTACAAGCAAAACAGGAATTATGATCGTTTTGATTTTGAAAAAAATTTATGATGTTAGAAATATAATATTTTGATATTTGTTTGTTTACATAATTTTGATAAAGAGGTATTAAATTATATAAAATTTATTAAAAATCAATAATATATTGTAAAAAATGATTTTTTGCTTTATAAAGAAAATACTTGTCAGAAAATGAATAGAGAACTTTGGATTAATGTTCTAACATCTTAAACCAGGAATGGGCAACCTTTTTTTTGTAGGGGGCCATACAGAAAAATTTATGGTGGGCCACAGGCCAAAACAAAAACAATTGATAATAATAGTATTTATTTAAAAAAGAGAAGGTACAGATATGTAAGTATACATAGCGTTAGTATTACATATAATAAAATGATGTTGTTACGCGTAAGGAGCTTTCCAAATTAGTATTGATAATACTTGATCTGTTTTTTGATTTCGTAATAAAATAATATTGTGTTGCAAGTCTAACTAATGAGAAACTTGGGATTGCCTTTCTTTTGCAAGAAGTTCAATATTTGGTGAAAGTGATGATGTTGCTACACGTAAGGAGCTTTCCAAATTAGTATCGATAATACTTGATCTGTTTTTTGATTTCATGAAATTTCATTTTTGAAAAAAATAAATTATAAAAAAATTTTTTATAATTTAAAAAAATAATTTAAAAAAAAAAAAAAAAAAAAAAAAACAGTAAGTACTGCTGAAGAGGGACATCATTTTACATATAAAATTAATTAGATTTGGATATTTATCTTTGGAAACATGTTTCATGTAAATATCTTGCAGAGGTACCTCACGAAACTGACTTTTCAGATCATCATCTGCCTGGAGTTCGAGTAATTCCATTTGAAGCGATATTTCTATTTGCTCCACGTCCACGTCGAAAGGTGTCATGAATATTTGGAACTGAAGTTCACGTGAACTTTTATTTTGCTCCACGTCCACGTCGAAAGGTGTCATGAATATTTGGAACTGAAGTTCACGTGAACGGAAATCCTCAAATCTGGATGTAAATTCTGTATTTAATGAAAGAGAGTTCCTGTGCAAGGGCATTCTTATCGAAATTTTTATGGGCTGCTAGAGGGGGAAAATGAAGGTTCACGTGAACTGAAATCCTCAAATCTGGATGTAAATTCTGTATTGAATGAAAATAGTTTCTGTGCAAGGGCATAGTCTCCATTACGCGCGTGAATTTTAATGATTTAGCACAGAGGTTTTCTTGATGAATGAAACAGTGAAATGCGAACAGATTATTAATGTCAATATTTCTCTTTGATAATTCTGATTTTATTTTATCCACCAATCCCACATTTTTCCCTATCATCGCGGGAGCTCCATCTATAGTGATACCGCTTAACTTTGCCCAGTCCAGTCTAAAGACACTAAAAACATAAACAATTTCTTCAAAAATATCTTCCCCCTTTGTAGTGTCTTTCATGGCTCGAAGTGCGAGCAAATCTTCTGTTATTTTCAAATTTTGGTCAACTGCACGAATAAAAATTGCTAGTTGCACTGTATCAGTAATATCAGTGCTTTCGTCCAATGCTATGGAAAATGCTACACATTTTTCCACGACTTCGCCAAGGGCTACTTTTGTTTTCTGCCAGTGCACCTATTCGTCTTGTGACTGTTCTGGATAAACTAACTTTTTACTTCGTCTAGTCTATGTGGTCGCCTCTCGGCGCGACGTGGCGGGCCGTATTAATATGCAACAGAGAAATTTAGTGACGGGCCGGACAAATCTTGCTCGAGGGCCGTATGTGGCCCGCGGGCCGGGGATTACCCACCCCTAATCTATAAGATTCAAGCTGAAACTCAATTCCTGATTGGATGGTTCGGGATTGGGACAAAACAGGAAGTAACCGCCCTTATTTTTCTCCCCTTTTGGAAGTTAAATTGCTTGATGAGAATTTGTAAGTAGCATTTTGATGAAAATTTTATTCTAATTTTACATATATTTACTTATAATTAACATATTTAAAGATTTAATTATAATTTAAGGTGATTTTATTCCTTTGAAAGACATGGAAGAAAGCTATAGCCCCACGTGTATCCCTCAGAAGCGGAAGTATAAATTCAACACCAGAGATGACCGTGTAATGTAAACTAGTAGAGTCCCTAGATTTATAGAGTAGCGCACTCTGATTTGCAGCCGCCATTTTATATCCTTCTAGTCAATTGCTCGCCATACGGTACTATAGAATTTTCGCAAAAAATACTTAATTCGGATTCATACAACCATGTTAGGAAAAGAAAATGCATTTAGAAATTTAAAAACATGCCAAAGAATATTGAATAATGCATAATTGTTTTAGGAAAAATGTTTTAACTTGCTTATTCGTAAGGAAATTAACACATTACTTTTTACTGTCTCCACTTAAAGACAGTACATTTTTTTTCTTACATAAATATTTAGTCGTACAAAAATAAAGTTTTGTTTCGTCATTTATTTATTTTTAATTATAATTAACAACCACATTTATTAAATCACCGGAAATTAAGTATGTTTATTTTTCTTTTATGTTTACATTAATATTATATTATAGTATATAAGGTGGAGTGGGGTAAGGGCGTACTTGGGGGGAATGCATTATCGGGATTTTTTTATTATAAGATAATCGAAATTTTGCTATTTGATACTGTAGATATTTCTATACCAGTTAATATCGACCTATCGACGTAGATAATTTACGATGAATGATACGAATCCAGTATTTACATCGACTTTTACAATTATATTGTAGTATTCTACTACCAGTTAATATCGACCCATCGACGTAGATAATTTACGATGAATGATACGAATCCAGTATTTACATCGACTTTTACAAACGCGTCGAGTCCGAACAGCAAAGAAAATGTTGACAGCATTTAAAAAGTGCAATAATTCTTAAGATAACTTCATATTAGACAGCATTTTAAAAGTGCAATAATATTCTTAAGTTACTTCATATTAGGAGATATTTTTTTAGTAAGTACGAAGGATATTGATTAAGGTTTACATTACGTAAAAAGATATTTTTTAGTAAGTACGAAGAATATTGATTAAGGTTTATATTACGTTATTTTAAAAGTGCAATAATTCTTAAGATAACTTCATATTAGGAGATATGTAAGTATGAAGAATATTGATTAAAGTTTACATTAAATGAACAATATTTTTTGACATTTCAAAATTTTTTGAGAAAAACGGTAAGTATGAAGAATATTGATTAAAGTTTATATTAAATAAACAATATTAAAGAATATTGATTAAGGTTTACATTACGTAAACAATATTTTTTAATATTTCAAAATTTATTGAGAAAAACCCTGGTAAGCTCTTGCCCCGTAAATACTTGGGGAAAGTGCAGATCTGCACCTTGGGGTAATCGCGTATTAGGCTGTTCTGGCCTCATAATGCATTCAATTTTATTTTTTCGTGTTCTACATTTTGTGTTCTGCATTATCAGCGACAGCAGAACAGCTCTCAATATTTTAATTAAATCAGAACTACAGTAAATATCATATTGCGGAAGAGATTAAGAACAAAATTGACAACACGAAATCCAGGAACACCCAACTTGATTTCTGCTGGATTCGCAGCCATAACAACATTGCTGGCAATAAACTAGCCGACGTGCTAGCCAAAAGAGCAACATACTCTCAGCAAAATTTGTGTACAAAACAGTCCCACCTATTGAAATCATCAAAGCAATCCAAACCTATATCCTCAACTCCTGGCAAACTGAATGGGACTCTGAGGACACAGGGAGAACAACACATCAGTTCATCCCTACTATAAAAGACTTCTTAAAAAACGCAACGTTAACCCCTTCCTTTAAACTCTCTCAACGGGAACTTCAAATCATACCTATCTCGCTTCAGATTTTGCCAAGAGGAAAACTGCGACTGTGACGTTGCTGCTCCACAGACCGTAACCCACTTCCTCTTTGACTGCACCAAATTTAATACTGAAAGAGACAAGCTTCAATGGTGTGACTTAAACCTCAGCTTCAACTGGCCTTGACCGCTTGACAAATTCATCAGAAACCCAAAACTTTTTACAGCCCTACAACAGTTTCTGCTGGAAACCAACACTCTACAGGTATCCTATAATTAAACTATTCATTATCCTGCTTACTGCTTGGTGCCCACCACCTGGAATCTTCTCAACCGACGCTCTATGTAGCACTCTTTCTGTGCTGAATCAGAAGTTCTTCGACGGCTGGCCCTTTCCCCCCTTTCCCTTCCACTAGTGACCTACCACACTTCTTTTAGTAGGACCTTTACACTATACTCTCCCCTATCCTTAACCCTTTTCATTTCATTCTTCACTTTCCCAGGGTTACACCTATGAGTACGCCCATCTAAACCTTTAATACCAGTAATAAACCCCGCGATGCGGGGGCCTCGAACTTTGTGGGGCCCCAAATCATCCTGAAGAAAAACCTCTAAAACCCAAACAATCAATCCCCAATAACCTCGATTTTAACGCGAAACAGTTAAACCTATTTAACGTAATGCGTCAGCATTCGTTAGCTGGAACTCTAAAACTTAGCGCTAATTTACAATTTATGTATTGTTTTCACATACATTTTTTATGTTTCCGGGTGCAGCGATTGTTTGATAAAGCGCTTATAGTACGTCTAATGCAGTGTTCTCGAAAGTGGCAAGCTACCACAAACTAACCTGTATACATCTATACGACATAAGTTTAAAATTTTATACATAGAACAAGTAAATCAAATTATGCGTATCATTTGTTATAATGTAATCATGTGTTTAATGATGATTTTAAAATTTTACATAACTCGACCAAAGAAAAAAATATTAGATTTATTAGAAACAATAGAAATCAATAAATTAAGAGATAAAAGAATTAATTTTTAATTCTTTTATCCAACCATTGATTGATTACGGTATTATTGTTTGGTCTTCTACGGCTGCCTCTAATATTGATCGTTTATCATTATTATATTTAAAGTTAAAGAAATTACTTGGATTTGGTTCTGTAGATAATTCTGTATTGAGTGAATATGGTATTGAAATGTTGCATTCCCGTATTTTCTATTTTGATGCAATATATTACTTTCATTATTTTCATAATCAGTTTGAATTTTTTATAGGAGGCTTGAGAATCCCAGGTTTAAGATTACGTAAACAACATTTATTTAATTTTGGTGTTCTTAGATTAAATCGCACTCGGCGTTCTTTTCCTTTTCGCTTATTTAATTCAAAGTTTATAAATGACATAAATGATTATATTTATTTTGACTATTACATTTATAAAAAATATGTTCGTAAATTTACGAGATCTAATATTTGGACTTATGATGAAAGTATGGTATTTAGATAATTTGCTTTTTTTCTTGTATTTTATTTAATTCTTGTAAATCTTTAAGTATTGTTGTTTTGTACCAGTACCTGTGTGGCTGTTGATTACATGTTTGTAATTATTTGCCGAATTAAATTAAATTAAAATTAAATTCTGGTCGTTTACTTAATTGTCAGTTAGATTTGAAATTCAAATATAACTGACAATCAGAGGAGCGTATTACGCTGAACTCATACGAACCACAACAGAACCACACCACGACCACAAAACGGTGGTTGTTTGTGGACGGTCTGAATTATAATTATATTAATATAGAAACGCATAATGTAACTCAGATGTACCACTAAACTGAAGTCGGTTTCAACGGCTGTCACAACTTGTGGTCGATATCATCCACAAAATTGTGGTCGTCAGTGGTCGAGCGCAACACTGTCGGCGGTTAGTGGTCGGTATGTCGCACATACCGAAACTGCGACATACCGACCACTAATCGCCGACAGTGCTTCCTGTCACTTAGCAATCTGTAACGGATTGCGCATATATACGCGCAGTCCGTTACCGACTGCACGTATAAGTGGTTCGCGAGTGGTTGATTTCGACCACAACCCCAACCACACAGTAACCACAGTTTTGTGGTCGTGGTGTGGTTCTGTTGTGGTTCGTGTGAGTTCAGCCTTAACCTTATTAATAAATTAGTTTGCGTTCGGCTTTTTTACATCGACATCCTTATAAATAAACATTGACACCCAGAATTACAGGATTTTGATCGTTTACGTTTAAGCAAATCATTTTTACGCCGACATTTATTATAAATGCACGTCGATGCCCTGCGTTACAGAGTTTAGATAGCGTTTGAAATAAATTATATCGATAAATTAAAAAGAGGGACATTTTTGTGGGAGGAGCACTCAGTTTTCAGTTACGCTGTTGTGTGGCACGCCAAAGTTTTATAAAAGTATGTCATGTAACAATGGTTTGACTCAATTAATGCCTTTATTTTATCGTCATCAACCTTAGTTGGTCTTCCTGACTAAGGAGAGTTGTTGAGGTCAAAATCACCAGCTTGTTACATGGTCTATTGTCATATACTGTGGGGATCCGGGGGTCTTATAGACGAGATTTTGGCCGATAAACTTGAGCGGCGTGGGTAAGCGACGCGTCAGGGATCCAGAAGTGAAGCGAGACATGCGGCAAACAATTGACAATTAAACTATATATAACTAAAATAATATATTTAATATAAAATAATAATAATACAAATAATTAGAAAACATATAACATGAATCAAAGAAAAATAGAATAGAATAAAACTAACGAAAGTATTGATGCAAAGTTAAAACCGAATCCTAACCTTAACTGGGG
>AYEL01065749.1:0-130886 GCA_000484575.1 Olivierus martensii
TTTTTTTATATCTTTTTTTCGATAATCCACGGAATTGAAGTCCCACAAACAACTATGTTGTTGTAATAATTCAATAAAATTTGACTCTACGGCCGAATTTCATGTAACTACCATCTTGGACACGTGTCAAAAATTTCCTCGCTTTTCATTGGTTGCGAGCTTGCAACAGTCGCCGGGAAAACAAGCTCTTTTGTTTTCAAGCACGGTTGAAATCGCGCGCTATTCGGAGGGGGTTTACCAATTTTTTGGAAGAGTCATCGCTGTTGTAGTCGCCCGCGCGGCGAACAATTGCACAGTGTGACCACGGCTTTAGTATTGTGGTTATTCATCGTGAGGTTGGCTAATGGCCGGAATCTCACAAAGCAAGAACCAATTACCATATTTTACATATAGTTAATATTTCGATTAGTGAATTCGAATAATGCGAGAAATTCGTGGAACCCATTATTCGCACTAATCGAAGCCTACCTGTACTACCAAACATTGATATTACTTTCCGACCAAAATCACAAAAAAGTTAGGAAAATGTTCGTTAAACAAAGCAGTTTACCCGTGATTTGTTATGAAAAAGTCCATTTTCTCACCCTCCTAATATACTCGATTTTCATTTTCTATTTTATGTTTTTTCTCATTCATTTTAAATGAATTCACGGCAAAATAAAAATTAAATTAAATTAAAACAGAATCTCACAATAACGGTCACACAATCATTGAAATAGTGAGTGTTAGAAACCAAAAAATAACTTTAGGCCCCGCGCCCACATACAATTTGCAGTCGTTTGATTGTTTGATCAAACGACTGCAAATTGCGCCCACATAAGCGACTAAACACTTAACCGATCAAGACATGCGCACACATACAATTAACAGTTGGCCGACAACTTATTTTCTAGGTCGCTTGTACCAATTTTCTACCATAGTTTGGCAAACTTTTCTGTCCGAACTTGAGAGATTAAATTCCTATCGGAATGTTCTTTCATAAATAATTTAATTTTAGATTTAGAAATTATACATTTATGATTATACCATAACAATTTTGTGATAAATATAAATAAAACAAAATTTATGAAACAATTTGAATAAACAACATGATACTGATATATAGACACAAATTATTATATATCTCGAAAAAGAACTATTAATATAATAGTTCTTTTTCGAGAGAGTCGTAAAGATTTATGAATTATTTCAGATGCAAAATTAAACTTCAAATCTCATATTTAATAAAAAAAAATTATACCGAAAAACTGCTTTTACTTGGAGATATCTGACAATTGAGATATATTTCTGATCTAATGTAAAGCCTAGCTGAATGCAGAAATAATAAATATTGTGTCTTATGGTTTGATTATTTATGCAGCAACATCTAAAAAATTTACAAAAATAAAACAATTTTTGTAAATATTTTTTAGATGTTGCTGCATATTCAGTTAAACAAATTATTAAATTTATTATTAAATTGTAATGGAAGGAAAACAAAGAGACAAAGGAAATAGACACATTGTCAAAAGTTTATTTGGAATACTAATCCCACTTTAAGCTGGTCTAAATATGTCACAATTATCTGCTAATGTAGTTCATGTCCTCAAGCCTCCCACCTGTGGAGTTCGGATGTCTATATCCCGACATTATCTTTCAAAGGTTTTTTTCTTCTGTTGTTAAGTTGTATCAAGTTTTTACCTTAGTTTGGCAAACTTCTGTCCAGAGTTGAGCGATTAAATTCGTATCTGAATGTTACTTCATGACTTTATTATATAAGACTGGTTTAGACTGAACTGTTTTTATAAATTTTTCGGTCCAATCATCGGTATTCATTTCCTCTAACTATTAAATACAATATTTTCAATGTATATTTTTTAACGTTATATAATTAAATATTAATGTATTCAGTAAGAATATTCATTTTTACAAAATATTATAAATATGAAACTAGTTTAATGTTTTATTTATGTATTTATGTAGCCCTACAAAAACTCAAAAGAGAATGACAAATTTTCGTCCAGATATATTCGTACTGGTTTGTATAACTATTTGGCTGCAAGTGGGCGCAGACTGGTACAAAGCTATATGTCACACTCTAGTTGGATGACCGTTTAATTTGTGACAGGCACAGATTTCTATATCTGTGGTGACAGGTCACAAACTGTTTAATCCGCTAACACTTTGGGTCACTGACTGGTGCTGGTCGCTCATCACTCTCTTATCCTCTAGTGACTTCTCACTTCTAACGACAGAGCCTTTAACCTATTCTTGAGCTTCCCTTGTCCTTCTCATTCCTTTTTTTACTTCAACTTGAGCTATACCTTCGAGTTCAGCTCACTATCCCCCCTAATAATAATAATAATAATAATAATAATAATAATAACAAAAGAATTGCTAATAGGCGCAGTCTATGTCTCCATATTCTGATTCCAAGTCCTGCAGGAATTGCTGGAACTGCTGATGATTCAAACCTCTCAATTTAATAAAATTTACACACAAAACAACTGTCTCCATTATGTGCGTGAATTTTAATGATTTAGCACAGAGGTTTCTCGACGAATGATACAGTGAAATGCAAACAGATTATTAGTGTCAATATTTCTCTTTGATAATTCTGATTTTATTTTACCCACATTTTCCCCTATCATCATGGGAGCTCCATCTATAGTGACACTGCTTAACTTTGCTCAGTCCAGTCTAAAAGCACTAAAAACATTAACAATTTCTTCAAAAATATCTTCCCCCTATGTAGTGTCTTTCATGGCTCGAAATGCGAGCAAATCTTCTGTTATTTTCAAATTTTGGTCAACTGCACGAATAAAAATTGCTAATTGCGCTGTATCAGTAATATCAGTGCTTTTGTGCAATGCTATGGAAAATGCTACATATTTTTCCACGACCTCTCCAAGTGCTACTTTTATGTTTTCTGCCAGTGCACCTATTCATCTTGTGACTGTTCTTCTGGATAAACTAACTTATGAGAACTTTTACTTTTTTCTGGACACAAGATATTTGCCACTTCTATTAAGCATTCTTTCACAAACTTGCCTTCTGAGAACGACTTCAAATATTCTGCCAGTTTCTTACTAACAACATAACTCACCTGAACGATATCCTCAGCTTCTTCACTGTGTTTTAGTAAAACAGTTTGTTGAGCGGCTAATTTCTTTTTTAACTTTTCGATTCTATCGCTTCTTAGTTGCCATGTTAAACTTCCATATTTTTGAAAATGTTTGGTGGTATAATGTCTTTTTAAATTGTACTCTTTTAAAACCGTGACGGCTTCATTACATATCAGACAAATTGTCTTGCCTTTATAAATAACAAACAAATATTCTTGGGTCCACTTCCTGGAAGGTACGACATTCTTGATCAACCTTTCTGTATTTACTATCTGAAGGTCCGGACATATTTTAGGACCAGAAATTTTTTCAAATTTTTCAAAACAATCAAAACCTACTAATCCAATTCTGTAGTTCCCAACTGATCTTAAAGCAAATTGGTGAGAATCGCAGCTGCTTCTCTTCACATAGCGGGTGGCCTAAGCATCTTGAATATTCCAGAATTTACTGGCACCTTCTAGTCTAGGCGGTCGCCGTATCAGCATGATGCAGTGGGCTGTATTAATATGCAACAGAGAAATTTAGACAGGCCAGACAAATCTTGTTCGAGGGCCGCATGTGGCCCACGGGATGGGGGTTGCCCATCCCTATCTTAAACAGTTGGACTACCAAAACTTTCTAAAATTCTCAATGTAAGCAGTAGTTTATATGTTCTCTATATCTGAATAGCTGCTTAATATTTAAAGTATTTTTTCATGATCAAGAAAGATTTATACTTAAACTAAAATTTATCTATAATTTCTTGGAAACTTGTTTCTGTAAATAAGTATTGTATAAATTTGATTCATTGCCCCCTTACCTCCAATAAGTATATAATTAATCAATTCAAGTACTGAAGTAGAATTACTATAGTTTACAACTTTTATCAATTTTGTTGGATGATTAAGTATATATTAAGTGAACACTCATATAAATGTTTTTTTTTTTACATTTATGTTTATCTTTATTTTTACATTTAAATTTTCTGGAATTCTGAATTCTTTTGTAAAGATCGATTAACATTCGAAATTGTTTTGAATAAGAACCTGAAGATAGCAAAAGATGCTGAAAACATTAATTCTGAAATAAATGATATTTATTGAGATTATTCTCTACTGCCTATAGTGCTTATGTTTATTGATTTGTGCTAACTCTCGCCATTTGAGTATTTTGTGTTCCAAACATACAGTTCTTGGATAAAAAGTAAGCTTTTATTCTTCAATAGAGGAATGTGAAAGAGAAGAAAAACATTTTATTCATAATTTTTTGGGGGGGTATATGCTAAGGAACAATTGTTTTATAGCTGGTTGTAGTGGGTTAGACTACAGATTTTGTAAAGAGAGCAGAAGATACATAAACTTTAAATGTGGATAGTTCAGAATGTGAAGTTGATATTCTTAAAAAGAAAAAAAATTCTCATATTTAATGAACAGTGGTAAAGAAGATATAATTATTAAATGAATGTTACATAGGCTATATTTTTTTCTTTCCTTTTGTTTGATGTATATTATTTTTTTAGGATCTTACATATATATATTTTCTTTATGTTTCATGTTATTAATATTCTTAATAAAAATTAAGTTCTGTATGTGGAATTAAAGAAAGTTATTTATTTTTCATTGGGTTTGGAATGTATCTCTCCTTTTTGTATCGGCTCTGGGTCTCATATAGCAGTTTCACACAACAAGCTGTTTTTCAGGAACCTATCTACTGTGTTATAGGAGGGATACCTGTATTTTAATGAAAAATAGCAAGTAATATTATAGTGAAAAATAATTTTTCTCATTATTGTTATATCTAATAAAGGTTTGAATAACTACTATTGATTTGAACTCTTGTGACTGGAGTTACAGTCAAATACAGTACAGATTGCATTATCACAACTGAAAAGTATATATGTCTTAAGTATTTCATTAACCCTTTGCACTCCGTTGTCAATACGTACATGACAGGCCGATGACCTGCTACGTCAAATAACAATTTTAAAATCATTTATTTAAAAATGTGAATTGACCTAAATTTGTTCTATTTGAAAAAATTTTTTATATTATTTTATAGATATTATATTTATTTAAAGGACTAAATTATCTTTTATTCTTTCAGGCCTTAGTATTAAAAAAATTCTGGCTGTAAAAGCCATTTTCAGCTAAACTCACTTGGCAAATCAATATCATCTAATCTGATTACAATCATCACAATTTTGAATGAAAATCTTATAAGCTAAATTAAAAATTAATCTTTTTTTTTTAATATATTAGTCACAGAAAATTAATAAATTGTAAAGAAAATAGCATGAAATCTTGAGATATTTGTAAATTAAAACAATTTCTGCAAATCATATGGAATTTATGAAAAGTTGTTATTCAAATTGATGTTAAATTAACTTTGTATGATATAGATTTAGATCTGTGATATTCAAGTATAAAATGAATTTTAATTATTTGTGTGTGTGAAGTGACTCTCAGTTTGATTTCCATTTTTGTAACAGAAGTGAATTTATTAGATTAATTTATTCTTTAATTATTGTTTGGATTAATAAATTATTATTGAGTTTGCTTATTGGTGGATTAAAACAAATTAACTTAATTATTTAATTTTATCTGTTTGTGATTTAATTTATTTATTATATAGCAAATTTGCTAACTTATTTTGTTGTATTGTTAGTCCTAACATTCAATTTTTTTCTCTGATTGGACTACTTCTGATTGTTTTTTTATGATAATGTTACATTTAAAATGTGGAGTTATTTCTGAGATAAAGTTTTGCCAGGAATTCTCTGGAGATTGTAAAGTTGTATCCATCAGATTACTCAAATTTTGGAAATAGAAGTTTACAAACATTTATAGAATGTCTACACCCAGAATACTGATAGATAAATCAAAATTTAGGAGATTACAATCAGTCATGTTCATTATTCTCTTCTAAGTGCTGTTCTTTTGATTGATAATTTCTAAATATTATTATTCAATAATTTCAATTTTCTGTTTAATGTTAAAATGATAACATTTGTAAATAAAATGTACCAATGGAAAAAGTATTCATAAATCATCATAATCACTTGAGATTGCCTATGCCTTTTAGAATCATCCATTACAATCTTTTTCTACAGTAATTTCTCTTAATCTAATTCTGACACTATCTAAATCAATATTTCTACTTTTCACATCCTGAACTGATATTCTATAAAATCATTAAATGATCATAAGTTTTAAATCTAAAAAATTAAATTACTTAACTACTTTTTTCACTTTTATATAAAATAATGAGTATTTATCAAAATATAAGCAAATTTGCAACATAGCTTTTCTTTTATATAAAATAATTACAGTGTTATCTGGATTTTATATTTTCCAGGAATGAAAATAAAACTTGGGTAAAATGAGTAAAAACAAATTAAGAGAAGTGCAATTTATACAAAATACAATGTTACTCTGACTTTTTATGATGGTGTTTAAAGTTGAAACAGATAGTTCAAATTCTTTAGCAGGAGACATTCTTATATATAAATCCACATTTTTAAAATAGAAACTTCGTTACTTGAAATGAAAATTTTTCTTTTCTTTTTTTTTCATTTTATAATGGAAAATAAGTAATTTAAACACTTTCAAAAAGTCAGTTCTATAGCAGAATTAATCAACAAAACACAAATCAAAAGTCAAGTATAAGAGTTCAAAATAATAACTAAGTTCAAACAAAAAATATAAAAACAAGTCCAAAATAAAATCACTTCATTTGAAATACAAATCTGAAAATATAAAACAGTTAAAGCAAATGTAAATATAAAGAAAGATGAGAATAAAAGCAAACATAGAAAGAAAATTTTTATAGTAATGGCAGGAGTGCCATTACTATAAATGGCACTCCTGCCATTTTATAGTATCAATCTTGTTATCAAGATTACCATACCATCAAGAATCACTTTTTATGCACAGTGAATTCATATTCATAAAGTTCACTGTGAGCATTGTATAAAGTAAAGTAAATATTTTATGATCAAGTTGCTGACATACTGTAAAATATGGAAATTTCAATCTTATAATACTGTTATTTCAAAAAAATTTTGTATTAATTTGTATGAAAATGAATTGAGTTCAAATATTTTAAATATATATAGTGGGAAAGCATAAATCCAGATTGCACTTAATCAGAAAAAACTATTTCAGTGTAAGGAAATATATATAGATTAAAATAGCAGAATATTTTCTGAATTTTCAGGATTTATGAAGTAATACTGATTAATTTCTTCTGCATTCAATAGCATAAAAAAATATCAAACTCCCTAATCAAACAACTGTTGTGATTTAAACAGTTCTATGATTCAAGGCAAAGAATATTAAATAATGACACTATTTCAGGATTTGGTGGTAATCTGGATAATGCAAAATCATTTAATATAAATAATTCTTTTATTCAAGTATCAGATTCCAAGCTATTTGAGTTTGAGTAAAATATTCTGTCAACCAACACATTCACTAAATTTATTAATAATCATATAAAATTGCAAAATTCTTTAATAAAAAGTACTTTATACTTACAGCAACACAAAATATTGGACATCTCATCTTATTTGTTGATGTTCTTACAAATTTTGTAGTAACAGCATTGATAGGATTATCTACCATACTCAATGGAGGTACCATCTAAATAAGAATATATAAATAATTATTATTTCTGTTTCAAATAAAATAAATTAACTAACTTAGTTCAAAAAATAAAATGTTAACCAAATTCTTATACATATGAAATAAAAATCAGATCAATAAACAAGAAATCTGAAAAATTCTACAACTTTAATGAAAAAAAGCATTTTTTTCCTCTGATTTATATTATATATGATTTTATTTTTGTTTTAAACTTTTGTTACATTTTTATTGTATAATTTTCCAAAAATACAATTATTTTTAATACTATTTGAAAATTTATAAAAGTTCTATTATTCAATCAGTTACTATTAAATCAAATTTCATTTTTTCATATGTTTATGAAAACAATGTGTTAATGTAAAAACATATGGGATGTCTGTCTAAATATCTATGGAGATGATTTCAAACAAAATCTAATGTTTTCAATCATCCTTAACCCCTTGAATTCCAGAAAGTGTTTCATATCATTGGTAGTGTTGTGCCAGATGCTTTCTGTAATTAAGCCTAATGATACTGAGAAATTTATAAATCATCATATCACACTTATTTTTTGTTGAAGAAATCTGAAAATTTTACAGTTGATATAGTTTAAATGTTCCTTTTTACAAATACACTCAGCCCTCGATTTACACGGTAGATACGTTCCTGGAATAATCGTGCAAACCAAAACCCTGTAAAACGAGACACAGAATTCATACAAAATAGAAGGATATGTTTAATTAAACTGTAAACTGTGTAAATCGATCTAAAGAAGATAATGAAGAGTTGAGGATATGTTCTTTATAACCATGTAAAATGAGATACTGATTAAAGGAAAAAAAGGGGATTGGTTCATTAATTTTTAGAGATAATTTAATGCTTATACTTTTTCAATTTATTTTTGGAAAATGAAAACAAACATTAATGCAATTAACATTGAATATGGTACAAAAAAAAATTAACAATATTCTGTACAAATAAAAACAATAAAAGCATTCAGGATACCGAAAGCGTTTTTACTAATGTGAATAATATTAAAAAATGTTTTTGATAGCTTATGACTGCATGTAGTGCTTTAATCCTTTGAACTAAGCTTTAACTATTTGTTGTTTTGAAAAAATGAATAAAGGTTTTGTATGTTTCTCAATGACTCTGTATCTGATGTCATTACATTCCCAGTTCCAAAGTATTGCATATGTTTATGTATTAATGTGTGCGAATGAAGAGGAGAGGGGTGCCATTTTCTAATGTTGCCTAAAATACTAGATAGGGAAAGTAGCGAAACTCTGCCATGGCAATCATGTTTGTGCAAAGAGCATCTTTGTCGTCTGCTAGTAAAACAACACACTGACATATTTAAATCATTTGCATGCATTTTTTTGACTTAAAATTTGCATGCATTTTTAAAATTTCACTATCGCTTTTTATTATTATTATTATTAATTTCTTTATTTTATTTAACTTTATTTATTTATTTATTAATGCTCTATACAAGAAGAGCATAACAATGTTGTAACATATTAGAACCTTAATATAATAATATATATAACATAATGTTTTAACAGAAATTAATATGTAGAACATATTAATGCTGTATGTTAAATTATGGTACTGTACTCTCTCATTTTAATATTTTTTAAGAGAGTACACTTTAAAATTTGTGGTGAATGGATTATTCAGTTTGCAATTCTACCGCAATTTTATTACAATTATATATCTTTAGACATTCACAACATTAAAAATTATAGAAGCTGGTGATAATTTTTGAAATCTGAAAATATATACTTCAACATGGATATTAGTTTGTCTCAAGTATAGTTGCTTTATAAAAGGTATAATTTATTGATAAATTAAAATTTTTTGTAAAAATACAAATTAAGTTTAATACATATACAAAAATCTTTTATTTCATAATAAAAATAATAAATATAATATTAAAAAACAAAAAGTCTTTATAGATCCATATGTTTTAAATCAATGAAATAAGTATTTTTGTCTAAAATGGAAATGTTTTATAAAGAATTTTTATTAAGGATATATATTATCAATAATTGGCTTAATCGAGAACAATTATACACACCTAAATTACATGATTATGTTTAAAATCTATAAGAACTTTCATTTAAAAACTATTGACGGAAATATTTATTGACAATATCACTTTGATCAGGGATTGCACCTATTTATCCATGCTCAATTATATTTTTCATTTATTTTATTTATTATATTAATTTTCGAAATTAATCTCTCTTTTGCTCTACCTTTACATTCCACTGCACAACAGCCCGTCATATCAATAAAAGTTACAATATTTACACTCTGTTGACTATTTAGGATGCACTGATATACAAATACATGGGTTTCTTTGCATAAAAATGACAGAAAGAAGGTCATGTGATACTGAGCAGACTATGGGAGTGCAATGTTGTCGGCAAATGCACCGGAAAAGAGTATTGCTACTTTCTCTATCTAGTATTTTAATGTTACCTCAGGTGAAAAAATATGTAGATTTGGCATTGATGTATAGTATTTTGAATGTAATTTGAATGATTTGAAACTGTTGTTGATAACTTTTTTTTAAGATGATAACATTTTAATTTTTGTGTAGTCTGTCTTACATAATCTATTTTTGTGCCTAAGAACTGTTTATGTACTAAGAAGACTTAAATCAAGAGATTGTTAAATATATTTTAGTAAACATGTCTTTTTTTATATTGTAAATACTATTAAAATCTAAGCAATAGCAGCAGTAGATTAATCAATAAAAAACTTTATCAATATCATTTTTGAGCAATTTTTTACATTAAATTATATGTTTACTCAACATTTTAATAGTTTTGTACTTTATTTTGCAAAATACTTGATGTTTTTTAAGAAAAATTTCTAAAGTTAGAACAACTCTCCTCCCACAACACAGCTATAATATTAGCTTTTTTACCTTAATGTTTCAGAATATACTTTTTTCTGCCAATAAGAGACAGTATTGAGCTTAGTAGGTGGAACAGAAATTTTCCAGGAAGGAAATGACAGGAGTTCTAAGCGAGCATACCATGCCCATTTTAAAATTAAAAAAAAAAAATAATAATTATAAAATGGAAAAAAATTTTTTAATCGGTATTTGATAATAATAAATGTAATCTACAATATACAATAATTAAATTTTAAAAAGCTTTTTTAGATTAGTGCAAAATAATTTTTAAAACAACCAACTGCCCATTCCTACCTTTGCCATGTTAACACGTCAAAAGCTAACCCCATAGGGCATGCTTTGTCTGAATGCACATCAAAGGCACTCGAGGGATTAAACATTGACCTTTCTATTTCTATTATACATTTTTATGCAACTTTTCATTTATATTAATAAATCAGCTTGACAGATTTCATCTGTTCACACTTTACTGTATAAAAGAGATTTTACAGTAGTTTGTAATAAAGTATTTACAATGCTATTCAAATGTATAACTGCTTTACCTTGTAAATACTATTAAAATCTAAGCAATAGCAGCAGTAGATTAATCAATAAAAAACTTTATTTGTGTAGTACTGTCAATTGCTATGCAATCACCATCAGTTCCCAATTACAATCACTAACATAGGACGGTTTAACAGAAAGAATATGGAATCTTCACAGCGTTCTGTTTACTAGAACGCTGTGAAGATTCCATATTCTTTCTGTTAAACCGTCCTATGTTAGTGATTGTAATCTATAATGTATCGATATACGTGTTTTTACTCTGACATACATTGTGAGGACCCTACATAAATATATTAAACTTTGTGTCGTAATTCTTTTGAATCATATGATAACAGTAATCAGTGCAACAACATTGCAGGAGTTATTAGGTAAGAAACCTATCAACTTTTTATAAAAATGCCTTGATTTATATTAATTTTTTTTTGTGATGTGTGACACTCCACGAAAATTATGTTTCGATTTTTCAAAATTTTGACACCCCGAGCTCAAAAGGTTCGCCATCGATGCTATAGCTTGTTTATTGTTGAAATTGTAGAGAAAAGTTCAATTGGAAGAATCTGAAAATATAAAAATGCGCATTTGATTTAATACAGATTTTTTTTCTTGCACTAATTTTATAAATTTTTATTATGATTATCTGCAATTAAATCCCAATTTCGGTTAATAAAATTTTTGTAAATTAAATTTGCTGTTTACACAATTATTCAAATATAGGGTATACTGATATTTGTTTAATATAATTTATGGATTAAAAGTTTCATAATTACAAAATGCTTCTTTTATCGAAACCACTGCTAAATTTATTTAAATACTGTTTTTAGTATTTTATAAAAACGATATCTGAATTTTTTATACGAATTTATTCCAGAACACACAAGCGCTTTGTTACCTATACACGTTTCTTGCGTTACTTCACACTAGAACACGACGAAAAAGTGACGTCATCTCCGAAGTTAGCCGAGAAACTTCGAGAACATTCGAGCTAAAAACGAGATTGTTCGGGAACGTTCTTGACTGATAGCAGAAAACTATATATAAGCTGTGACTGCGATTAATGTCATTTATTCGAAATTCGAAACTGTGAGTTTTCATTGAGTGCTACTGATTATCTAATAGTATTATGGCTTTGTGTAGTATTTGGGAAGATCTGAACCCCAATAAATGTCGAAAATGGCGTAAACGTGAAAGATATCCGCTCATCGAATTGATGGACGAACTAATCGATTTGGATAAATTTCCTTTCATTATATCTACAGATGAATTGAATAGAAAACACAAAAAGTTGACAGATAACGAGGAAGAAAGTGGATTTTTCGTGGAAGTAGAAGAGGCTAAAGGATTTTCTTCCGACGAATTAACGGTGAAAATAAAAGGGAGAGAGATAGAAATTGCGGGTAAACACGAAGAGAAGGACGAGGAAGCCAAAAGTTACGTCTATCGAGAATTTCGACGCTCTTTTCAACTTCCTAAAAATGCTGACTCTGACTCTGTCTCTTCAGAACTGTCGAATGAAGGAATATTAAGAATTCGAGCAGCTCCTATGCGTAAACAAAAAACGATTAAAGTAACTGTAGAAAGAGAGGACAAAATAGATAAAACAGAAAAATCTGTATCTCCAGATATAAAAACTAATCAGTCTAAATAACGTTTTTTATAGTTGTTTTTAGTAATTTTAATTTGTAAATATAAATTGTAAAAACAGCTGTGTATTTTTATACTTAAAATATTTATTTACTATGAGTTGATTGCTTATTAACTGTAAATATGTTCAATAAAAGTTTGTTTTGTATATAATTTTTGTTTGATTATATAAATTTATTCTATCATAAAGTTGTCCCATTATGTAACCTAAACACTATTGATAATTAACAATACACTTTCATTTTGATAGGAAATCAATGGTAAAATTTTACAATTGAATTGTAAAATACCTTTAATGGGTTCGTTTTTTTTTCATATATAGACTGTAGAGCTATCCAAGTAATACAATTAGTTTATACGAAACGTATTTTAACGCATTCTTAATTTTTCTACGTTAATAATGTATGGTATTCTATACTAGTACCATCTTATATTACTGTAAAATATATGGAATCATAAAATGGGTTAAGTATATACAATTTGAGAAATTTTATTCGTTCCATCCTTGTTTTCTTAATTAAAAAATTGAAAATACAAATTTTATATTCTTATACATCTCAACAAAATTTATTACAGGCTTTATATCATGTTTTTCTACGCGCATTTTGTTTTTCTACAATCAAGGACAATTTAAATTTTTTTGTGTAAGTCCTTCCAAGTTTAAAGTTTTAAGTTTTTATTTATTGGAATGATAAAAGATATTTTCTACTAAAACAATTTTAATAATTCTTTATTCGGTAATTAATTTATCAATTTATATTTACCGAATAATTCTACATATATATATATATATACACTGACGGAAAAAAAAATCCCAACACCAAGAAAGACTTGTTTTTTTGTTTTCATTTAAAAACCATGTTAAAGCGAAACCGTATAAATTGAGTGCCGTGCAAATCAAGGGCTAGATGTACAATTATTTATTTATTTATTTAAAGAATATTCATTGCATATATTATACCAAATTTTATTCTATTTTTTTGTGATTTTTTAGGCATCCACTCAAATTATTATGTCTGTTTGATAGACGACAATACAATTATTGTCTATTTTAATATACAATTTATTTTTATATTAACAATACAATTGTTGTCTATTTTATATCGACAACAATACAATTGTTGTCAATACAATTGTTTGTTTGTTTGATAGATTTACTCAGAGTTTTAGTACAAATTATATTTGCTTATAAAATAAGGGTCTCTAATTTCAGGGGTTCATAAACTGGGGTTTCCCTGTACTAATTTATAATCTGTCCATTCTGAATAAGCCACGAATGAAGTATTTTCTGTCCATATTTCAATGAAAAATCATTAATTTAGTAAATTAGTAGCATTATGCAAATTTTCTTAGCAAAACTGATGTATACTCTCTTATAAAAAAAATGCTTAAATTTATATTCAATATCATTTTTGAGCAATTTTTTACATTAAATTATATGTTTACTCAACATTTTAATAGTTTTGTACTTTATTTTGCAAAATACTTGATGTTTTTTAAGAAAAATTTCTAAAGTTAGAACAACTCTCCTCCCACAACACAGCTATAATATTAGCTTTTTTACCTTAATGTTTCAGAATATACTTTTTTCTGCCAATAAGAGACAGTATTGAGCTTAGTAGGTGGAACAGAAATTTTCCAGGAAGGAAATGACAGGAGTTCTAAGCGAGCATACCATGCCCATTTTAAAATTAAAAAAAATAATAATAATTATAAAATGGAAAAAAATTTTTTAATCGGTATTTGATAATAATAAATGTAATCTACAATATACAATAATTAAATTTTAAAAAGCTTTTTTAGATTAGTGCAAAATAATTTTTAAAACAACCAACTGCCCATTCCTACCTTTGCCATGTTAACACGTCAAAAGCTAACCCCATAGGGCATGCTTTGTCTGAATGCACATCAAAGGCACTCGAGGGATTAAACATTGACCTTTCTATTTCTATTATACATTTTTATGCAACTTTTCATTTATATTAATAAATCAGCTTGACAGATTTCATCTGTTCACACTTTACTGTATAAAAGAGAAACGTTTATAATTTGTTCGATTTATGTTCTATAAAGTAGAGGAGGGTATCCTGGATACCCTCCTCTACTTTATAGAAACTGAGGAGGATATCCAGGATACCGAAAGCGTTTTTACTAATGTGAATAATATTAAAAAGTGTTTTTGATAGCTTATGACTGCATGTAGTGCTTTAATCCTTTGAACTAAGCTTTGATATGATTAAGCAGTTTTTGAAAAGTTAGTTTATAACAAATAGTTAATAGTGATTCTCAACCACTGTGCCACAGCACACTAGTGTGCCATCAAACCTTTGAAGGTGTGCCACGAAAAATTAAGAATGAAGCATATTTATGTAATTGTATGAATCATATATATTAATAGTGAAACATGGTTGGCTGGATATCCCTTTTGCAGTTTAATCACTGCACTGATTTCTATAAATAGGGTATCTTTAAAAATATCTAATCCTTGAATTTCTGCAACAGCCAAAATTTTTTGTCGTTATTCAAAATTTAAAAATTAAGGAATATCAAAATTTTTTGTCATTATTCATAATTTAAAAATTAAGGAATAAAAATTAAATTGAAATTATAGTTTCTCTAAAAAGACAAAATCCGCAGGTGACACTATAACTTAACAAGGGCCACCATTTAATGATCCCATGTACGAGTATGTTTGTAATCTGAATGTAATAAATAAGAATAAATACAATAATCTGTTAATAAAAATTTGTTGTTAAATTTAAATTATTATTTAAAATACTTAGGTGTGCCACCAAATTTTAAAATATTAAAATCTGTTCCTCAACAGAAAAAAGATTGAGAACCACTGAGTTAATAAAATACCACCAAAAAACCACATTTATAATAGATATAATAAAAATGAATTATAGCTTATACTCAAATACACACTAATTAGAGGAATTACTCTCAAACCCAACACTATAGCCAAACCTCCCCTATGAGGGGGTACAAAAATGCAGTTGTAATTTCACACACAAACTTAAATTATATTTATCTTGACAATATTTCATGCTGTAGAGTTGATCTACAAAGACATAATGGTGTATTTTTCTAATAGATAATACTGATCAAGGGAAAGCAAAACTAATGCCAATTAAATTGATTAATTGATAAGCAATTATTAATGATTTTGCCAGGTTGAAAGCAAGAAAAATTAAATTATAATTCAAACCCAATCTCCTCTAATGGAATAAGACTGAATTAAATTTTTTTTGTTAATTCAGACTTATTCCATAGGGGAGATTTAGCTGTAGTATTTAGTTTGAACTATAGTTTAATTTTTCTTGCTTTCAATGAGGCAAAATCATTAATAATCACTTATCAATTAATCAATTTAACTGGGCATTGGTTTTGCTCTCCCTTGATACGTATTATCCATTAGAAAAATACACCATTATGTCTTTGTACACTGACTTTATAGCACAAAATATTGTTAAAATAAATATAATTAAGTTTGTGTTTTGCACCCCTCACAAGTTTCACTTGAGGCGATTGCCTCACTCTAGATACAGCACTGCTATACATGTTCGAAAAATCATTCATTTTTCAAACATGTAGTTATGAAATATAAAAGACGAAAAATATTTTAAATTCTCCACTAACCTCAGTATAATATCCATTATCTGGTTGAATGCATCTTCTGTCTCTATAATCTCTCTGCCATACTCGATTCTGTAAAAAAATTTTTTTTTATTTCATAAGAATTTTAATTATTATTTATTAAATGAATTTTAAGCAAAATCTTTTCTGTAAATAAGATGATAAAAATTTCATAAGAAATATTCTATGAAAATGAATTATACTTCAATTTTAATCATTAAATCAGGATTAAAGTCAAAAATTCATATAAGAGAATAAAAGTTATCAAAATTATAAAATATTCAATAGAATATATAACTAATTTTAACAATGACACAATCTACAGAAAAAGTTTATTTATGAATTTTAAACAATTAAGCATAAATTCTGTACAACTAAAACAAAATGAGAAATTTGAACAAAATTCAAAGTAGAAGTATTAATACAATAATAACAAAACTTTTATTCCAAAAACTCATGCTAAATAACAAATTAAACACTTAACTGCAATTAGTGCTTTACTTTTAAGTCCAATAAATAAGAAAAAATATTTATTTAAATTGTTTTTGATCTTCCAAAGAGGGGATTAATTTTCAATTTTCAATTCTCAGAATACAAAAATTTCAATTTCCAATTTTCTATTATCTTCAATTTTCTATTCTCAGAATACAAAAATTTAAATTTAATTGATTATATATTCATTTATGTGCATATATTAGCTTGTAATGTAAAATAAAAACAATTCTATAAACTTTAATTAAACTAGTAAACCCATTGCAGCTACATTAGCAATAAAAGAATATATTGTGATCAGTGAATGATTAACCAGAAAGCAAACATTCCAGATAGATACATCGTGACATCTATCGAATAAGTTATAAAGTTTTGTCAATATTTGAATTTTTTAATTTTTTTTAAAATAGTCATTTTAAAAAAATATTTAATAGTTACAAACTCTAAGTGCAATTCATAAATATTCAAATTAAAAGGATTTATATAGTTTCATTGCATAGTCTTTGAGATATTTCAGTCTAAAGTTGTACATGATACTAATGAGGATAAACAAATTATTATGTAGATTGCAGAGTAATAAATACTATAATATATTAAATCAGCAAATAATTAGTAAAGATTTTTTTACATTAAAAGATATTTTAACAAAAATCATATACTATTCATACAAGATCGACATATCAATAATTATATTATAATTTATGCTACATTGCAATGTCTTAGAAATGGACACACTCAGTTGATTGCTAATAACTATAGCAAATTTCTTTGTGCTATTACTAATGATTCTTCTAGGAATAAATCTTTGTTACTTGAACAAGTTTTTACAACTCTTGCTTTGTTCCACATAATTTGTAAGCTATACTCACAGAACTTTTAGCCAGGGCAGTAAAGTTCACTGCCACTCATTATATTATATTAATGTTCTTTAATACTTAAGGGTAAGTTCCTAACTGTTATATTTACATATTATTCATGTAGATTAAGAATTATATTATGAACAGCTGTAATATAAACCCAGAGTGCTGCTGGCTGTTGTATGGTTCTTTATTATTTCAAAGTTTTGTAAACAAGAAAGAATTTTTTTAACTTCCAAGGTTGTGTATAACTTCCTTGTGGCAGATTTAATTGGTGCATGCTTAGCTCCTTTGTACAGTATACTTAAGTATCTACTATTCATGGAAGGTAGACATTCATCTATATCGTGTGAATGAGTATGCTCGTTAGTTATTCCAGATCTTATTATAAATATTTATAATAAAGCTGTGTATATAACCATGCTTAATTCCTACCCTAATTACAAAATCTAGCTCTTGTTGTTTTATAGTTTGGGTAGTAGTGTTTAAATTGTCATTTAAAGTGTGCTTTAAAAGACCACCTTATACCTAACTAGGTCATTTGACCAGGCTGGAATTGTAGTATTGACATATAGTAGGTTTTCTATATGCTGATGTTACATAAGTGCATTATTCTATTTGGATTTGTAAATCTACAAAGTGAACTCCTTGGTGGCTTTTCTGATTCACAAGTTCTGATGAATATCTACCATCCACAAGTAGAAAGTACTTAAGTATAACCATACAAAGCTAAGTGTGCATCAATCAAATCTACACAAGATACACATGACCTTGAAAGTTAAAAGAAATTCTATCTTGTTCACAAAACTTCAAAATGATAAGAAGTATACAACAGCCAGCAGTGCTCTGGGGTCTATTACACTTAATCAACATGAAAAACATATAAATATAATATTTAGGACCTTATCCTTAAGGATTAAAGAACATTAACATAATATAATGAGTGGCAGTGAACTCTACTGGCCTGGCTAGAAGTTCTGTGAGTACAACTTACAAATTATGTGGAATAAAGCAAGAGTTGTAAAACTTGTTCAAGTAACAAAGATTTATTCCTAGAAGAATCATTAGTAATAGCACAAAGAAATTTGCTGTAGTTATTAGCAATCAACTGAGTGTCCATTTCTAAGGCATTGCAATATAGCATAAATTATAATATAATTATTGATATGTCGATCTTGTATGAATAGTATATGATTTTTGTTAAATTATCTTTTAATGTAAAAAATCTTTACTAATTATTTGCTGATTTAACATATTATAGTATTTATTACTCTGCCATTTAACTAGAGTTTATAGAATTGTTTTTATTTTATGTTACAAGCCAATGTATGTATATAAACAAATATATAATTGATTATATTTCAACTTTTGTATTCTGAGAATAGAAAATTGAAAACGATCTTTCTGGAAGATTGAAAATGATTTAAATAAATGTTTTTCCTTATTTTTTGGACTTAAAAACAAAGCACTAATTTCAATAAGTGTTTACACTAGTAGCAAAATACAGGCATATTTTGTTTTAGTACTTCACTTTATAGTGCTTTACTAGTGATTGCAATACCGGTATACCGGGATACCGAATACTGAGTTTTTTAGACATTTGTATAATTTTGTAATACTGGTATTCACAACTTTAAATACCATTTTTTCGGTATTTAAACTTAGAATAAAAAACTTAGAATTTAAATGAATTATACTGTGAATACAAAGTTGCAATCGTACAGTCTAGAGAAGTAATATAATATGTAAATCACCCAAGGAGGCGAGCCGAAACTATCCTATTACAGCTCAAAGCAATACTGCACATGCGCAGGATTCGTAGTCTGATTTTCGTATCTGTGAAAACAAGGTTGTAATTGTGAAGAAAGTGCGTACTATTTCGAAAAATTTCGATATTTATTTAAATCGGTTAGTTTGTTATTAACATTGTATTTGCATATCATACTTAGGTTTCAAAATATTTTTCAGCTTTACTGTATGCTCATAATTAATAAACCCATAATAATGAATAAGAATAACTTTAAAGAACATAAAAAATCTGTTGATAATACTTCTGTTTGGTTTCATTATTTATATGATGAAAAAAATATGGTGGCACAATGTAAAAAATGTTCAAGAGTTATTAAAGTGAATGGAGGAAGTACAAGCGGACTCCATTCACATTTAAAAACAAAACATGATAGAAATTTGTTAAAGAGGAAAGAATCTAATTGCAATGAAGATACAAATTTAAGCACAGTTTCTAAGCCCAAGCTGTCAGGTATTTTAGATTATTTTGAAAAAAAAGATAATTTGGAGGAAATTATAAGTAAAATGACAGCATTAGATGGTTTGCCATTTCGAGTGTTTTGCACTTCTACTGAATTAAGAAAATCACTATCCGCCAGAGGTTTTAAAAATCTACCAACATCGATTAATACTATAAGAAGAACTGTTATAAACTACAGTAACGGTATTAAACTATCATTCAGACTGCACCATAAAACAAATAAAACTACACAATAGCCCTTTTGCAGTCAAAAGATTTTTATCTTTTGACTGCAAAAGGGCTATTGTGTAGTTTTACAGTAACGGTGTTTGCAATTCTTTGAAACACAAGTTAACACAATTAAAAGTAAATGGTGATAAATTTAGTCATACATTTGATGAATGGACAAATGTAAGAAATAGACGCTATTTAAATATAAATATTCATTCTGAGAAAAAAATTTGGAATATAGGACTTACACATGTCTTGGGAAGTATGCCAGCCGAAAAATGTGTGGAAGTGCTTAAATCTAAATTAGAGAAACATGGATTATCCCTGAAAGAAGATATTGTATCCATAACGACTGATGGAGCAACAGTTATGAAAAAAGTTGGAAAGTTGGTTGATGCAAATCAGCAATTGTGCTATGCTCATGGAATTCAATTAGGAGTAATAGATGTATTATACCAAAAAAATAAAGAACAGAAGAACCCAAATACTGTGGATATAGAAACTTCTGATTCCGACTTTGAAGAGAGTGGGGGTGATACTGACAATGAAGATAATGACAATGTAATTGTTGAAGAAGATATTGCTAATGAGAATGAAATATTAACTCATCTAGAATTGTTACCTATAATTAATAAAGTTCAAAAAATTGTTAAGATATTTAAACATTCCACTACAAAAAATGCCTTATTACAAAAATATATACTAACTGAAAATAAAACAGAACAGATGTTAATATTAGATTCTAAAACACGTTGGAACAGTTTACTCCTAATGATGGAACGATTTTTGAAACTGAAAAATCCAATCCAAAAAGCAATAATCAACTTAAACCTGCAAATTAATTTTTCCGATAGTGAATTCGACTTAATATCCAGAATTGTATCAGCTCTACTTCCAATAAAACTGGCTGTGGAGGCATTATGTCGGAGAGATTCTAATTTATTAACAGCTAACGCAACAATAAATTTCATGTTGCAGTCACTGAAAGAACAGCACATATCACTATCTGAAGAATTATATATTACATTGAAAAATCGCACAGAAGAAAGGCATACCGAAATAGAAAATGTCTTACGGTATTTACATAATTATAATTATTTTAAAAATGAAAATAAAAAAGAAGAAAAAACTAACCAATTCAAATTTGATCAAGTTTTTAGTAAATTTTCTTAAAATTTTTTACCCACAAACCTATCCACATTCAGAAGAATTTGGTGCAGTTATCGAAGATGATGATGACACTAATGTCGATAGCGAAAAGGAATTGTCTCTTGAACAAAAATTAGAATTAGCGATAACTAAAAAAATTTCAACAAACCAAAATACAATACAGAAATCAGTTATATCCAAAACCATCCGATGAGAAATCGATTTATTTGAAGATGAGGGATTTAGAGGTAAATACTTGGAAAAAGTATATCGCACATTGCTAATAGTACCACCAACTAGCGTAGATGCTGAAAGAGCATTTTCGACAGCTGGTAATTTTTGCACAAAATTACGTTCCAGGCTTAATGACAGTACAATTGATGCATTATGTTTTTTAAGATCACATTTCAAAAATTTGTAATAATACAACAGACTGAATAGTGATATTTACACTTTTTTGTGATTTAAATAAATAAGATGTTCCTTGTTCTTTTACTTTTTTGTGATTCTTTATATACTGTTATAATTTATAAGTTACAAATGATTTTTTGTGATATTTACTCTCTCTGTTAAAACTAGCAAATAAAACAAACACCTGTATTTTCTTTTTTTTTAAAAAAATTCCTACTACCAGTATTAAAACTGACATTCCGGTATTAAGATCTAAAAAATACCGAATACCGATATTGAACTTTTGGTCTGATATTGCAATCCCTATGCTTTACTAATATGATGTTTAAGCTTCTATATAATATGAACCTCAAGAGAATTTACTCCACATAAATCTAATTTCACTAGTCAAATTATATCCCTTGAAACTTTTAATGGTAATTTTAATGATTTGAAAGAATTTAAAATAATTTTAGCGCCATCTATTAATTAATAATTAAGCTAGAATTTTTAACTAATTTATCTGAAGAAAAAATCTGCCTCAGCCCGGGATTGAACTGGGGACTTTTGGGCTAACGTCCCAATGTCATACTGCTAGACCATCGAGGCCAACGAGCGGATTGATTCTCCAGACAATTATATTAATTTACAATTAATTAATTTTTGATTATCTACATCGGACTTTGCCGATAGATCTATTCCTGACCGGACTAAATCTAGCCACTGGCCCTCAATGGCACTAGCCAGGCAACACATAGACCAACTCAGTCATTAAAGCTTAAACTTCTATATAATACAAACCTCAAGGGAATTTACTCCAAATAAACCTAATTTCACTAGCCAAATTATATCCTTTGAAACTTTTAATGGTAATTTTAATGATTTGAAAGAATTTAAACTAATTTTAGCACCATCTCATAATTAGAATAATTAATATTTTATTAAATCAGTGAGTGGCACCATCTATTAATTAATAATTAAACTAAAATTTTTGACTAATTTATCTGAAGAAAAAATCCGCCTCGGCCCAGGGACCTTTGCGCTAACGTCCCAATGTCAGGGGTGAGGCAGATTTTTTCTTCAGATAAATTAGTTAAAAATTTTAGTTTAATTATTAATTAATAGATGGTGCCACTAATTGATTTAATAAAATATTAATTATTCTAATTATGAGATGGTGCTAAAATTAGTTTAAATTCTTTCAAATCATTAAAATTACCATTAAAGTTTGAAGGGATATAATTTGGCTAGTGAAATTAGGTCTAATATGATGCTTTTCAATTCTAAAAAACTGGAGGTATGACATCCAAAACTAGCCAAATATTCCAAGGTGGAAGGTAATAAGGAAATGTTTTACCATATGGTCATCCAGCTGAGTTCTTAGGTCTGTGTTACTGATACTTAAAGAATTATAGTATAAATATATAATGAAAGTCTGATTTGCTATACAGCATAAAATAAAATCAGTCTTTTTTCATTACATACAATTAACCCTCAATTTACACATTAAATTGGTTCTACAAAAGTACTTTGTAAATAAAAATTGGGTAAATCAAGACTAACATTTTTATAGAAAATCAAGGGATAAGTTCTGTAATCCTGAATTAAATAATTTGCATTTTATTTAAAATAAATTAAAAATAAATTAATAGTAACTTTAGACAGATAAACAAAAAATCTTTAAAAATAAATGTGCAAACTATTCAAAATATATGAAAACAAATTTATTCCATATATTTTTTTCTTAATATTGGAACAGTCTTCTTTCTCAATTCAAAGCCACCATTAATGCTGCTAATTTCTTCTATCTCGGATCTAGCTTTGTTTTCTAAAAAAATTTCTGAATTGGTTCAATAAAATCCATTTTCAATGTTTGCTTTTTACTTTTACTTAAATCCTTATAAAATAGCTTCATACTGAGCTAAGGAGTTTCATAATTCTTGTCCAAATCTTAAACTGATATACATATTTGGATCAATATCAAGGAAATAATTTATTGAAATATTAACATGACTGATAATTTTTTTCTTCTTCATTGAACATGAACAGCTAAGGATTTTGTTTTATTTGTTATTGCCCATAATTTATATTACTTTCTTTAAAGAACTGCTAAAACCTTTTAATACTTAAACAGGCTCAATATCAGCACTTTTTGCAGTTAAGGTTAAAAATACATTTATTTTTTCTAAAATGCACTAATGTTTTTGGTGTTTATTTACACCCTCTTCAGGTATGTTATTCTACAACAGTTTCGAACATTTCATATCAACAAAACATTCCTAGAACATGTGCATTCTTTACAAAAATTTTTGAATTTGTTGGAACAAAAATATCATATAAGAAGCCAAAAAACACTTAAAAATTACCAACAATATTAAAAATTAAACTAAAAACAAATCTTACACATATTTTTTATATATAATTAGTGAACTGGGAGCTACCCCTAGCTTGGAAGTATTTTTTAAAGAATAATTATGAATATTAGGAAGATAGTAGGACTATAGAACTAGGCCAATGTGTACTCAATATTATATAACTATTTATACTGCGTTTAGGCTAATTATTGTAAAAAGTTTACTATGTGGTAGTGTCTTTATAATAGCATCATAAGTATAGTTATTTGGTAAAATAATTTTATTACTTGTATATATAATTTTGAATTTAAATTGTTATTATAGTTCGTAAAAGAATTTTTTGAATTGTTAATAGAACATAAACGATGTATAGAACCGATGTTTTGATTTGAAAAGTAATGTATTCTAGAGAACCTGATGAGGATGTAGTACACCGAAAATGTTTGTTATAAATAAAGAATTGTGTTAACTAACTGCTTGAAGTGCTGTTAATTGGAATATAAGTTATCATATATACAGTTTATAGGCTTAATCAGCTTTCCTTCTAATCATATTGTCCAGTTTTAATATACACAGTCCTTAATTCCATATATTACTATATATAACCACCTTTAGGTTTTATTTCCTTCTTAGCTTTCAGTCCTTTCCTTTCTCCCTTCATTCGGCCCATACTTTTCCTTTTTCAAGGGGTACTTCCACACATGCGGCGGTTCCCATGCTACCTTATCGTTAATTAGATTTTCCGTGGATTTTCTTCTCGTTATTTCTATCGACTCCGCTATAATCAGTTGTGTCCATGGCAGGATCTGTTTTATTATCTTGGTTTGGTCCCATTTTATGCTTAAATTTTTGTCATAGGCCTTCATAGCTAACGATGTAGTTAGTTTACCTTTAGCGATATCACTCTTGTGCTCCTCTAATCTCTTAGCTACCGTTCTTGTGGTGACCCCAACGTATGCTGATTCTTCATCCATTTCTAAGTCCTTAATGGAATCCTATATACTCCTCTATGTTCCATTTGCTTCAATGGGTCTTTGTCATTTTGTAATAAATTAAATAATGTTGGGACTCTTCTTGGCACCAGACATCATTTTTTCTTTTTTGCTAAGTTTCTTATCATCCTTATATCGCTCATGTGATACGGTATTGGAATAAATTTTTGCTCATTACTTCTGGTTCTCTCTGTATTTTCTTCCTTATATCTTACTAACTTCCTTTTCGCATCATTTAGAATCTTCATTAGAAAAGCCTTTCTATACCCATGCTTTAATCCTATTTCGAGTATGTATTTCAATTCTTTACTTAAGTTCTCTTCTTGTCTACAGTATTCTAATGCTCTTTCTTAATGCTGCTTTCTTATAATTTATCGGGTCGTTAGACCAATTCGGGATTAAAATCAGTCTGTATGACGGCTTTCTATAGACGCTGGTTCTTATTTCTGCTTCTTGTATAAGTATTTTCAAGTCTAGGTAGTGTAATTCTGTGAGGCTAAAAATGAACCAAAATGCACAAGGCCATAATGCTTCACAGTAAATTCTTTTGCTAGCTTTTCTATCTTCTTCCCGTCCTTCCATATTATCAATACATCGTCTACGTATATCACAAATAGTTTTATACTAGGCCAAAACTCACAAAGCTTCTGATTTTCTACTACCCTTAGTATTATCTCTGCCAGCGTACCTGCTATCAGGTTACCTATTGGTACCCCTAGCACTTGCTTATACATCTTCTCTCTAAATCTGAAATAAGAATTATGGTATATTAAATGTGCCAATTCTTGGAGGAGTTTCGGCTTGCTTTGCTCTGCTGGCACATTCTCTACTAGGAATCTGTAAAAATGGAGACATACTGGCTCCAATTGCAGTGATGGATATAGGGCTTCGTAATCATAAGTAGTCATAATATCCTCCTTGCTCATTTACAAAGCTTGAAGCCTATCTAGTACTGATGCTATTACTTTAGTTGAATCCTGTGTTTCACCCAATATTCTGTTAGCCCAATTTGGAATTGTTCTTTCCAGATTATATGTCGGAGCTAATCTTTTCTCCACAACTGGCCTGGCATCAATTGGTGTTTTGTGAGTCTTAATTCTCCATTTTTACTGTACTCTCAGATTATGTACAAAATAACTTTTGTTATTTTGTACATAATCTGATAGTATTCTTAAAAAATGTATACAGTCAATTCTCGTTATTAATGGATTCCATATTCACAAAAATCTATTTGTAATCACAAAATTGATTTTCGTGGAACTTTCGCTCTTATTCGTGGACTGCTGCTGAGTGATGAAAATGCTGTTACCAATGTAAACTCTCTATCTTTTGCTCTCTATAATAAAGGAAGTTGTTACCAAATGTAGTCTCTATCGTTTTGCAGGAAAAGTCTCATTACCTATTCTTGCTCACTCCACAGATTGCAGGTCCACAAAAGAATGTAACCCTATACTTGAACACAACCTCAAATTTTGGTGCTTAACTTCCTGCACATTTGCTCCTTACGACGAGATTTTAGATCTCAGACAAAAAGCGATGCAGACAAGGCTGATGCAGTTTTTCAACATAGTTCAGAAAGACAATGTGTTAGCTGCCACATCAAATAACTACCCATCAAAAATAAGATTACTGTAATTATAATACTGTATATAGTACTGTACACTGCATATACTGTAATTATTTGTAAGTACTGTAATACACATTAAATAAGGTGTCTTTAAACAGAAAAACACACATAAAGCAAAGATGAAAATGTTGGGAAGAAAGTTCTTAGGAACCTAACTCTATATTTCCTATAGACACAATGGTTCGGTATTTGCTAATTCAGTATTCGCAAAGAATTTACAGAACATAACTACTGCGAATAATGAGAATCGACTGTATATATTTTTTGGTTAATGTTTAATATTGTACTATTAGTTAAGTACACATATGTACTTAATTGTTTAATTTCTTGTTACTATGGTGACTGCTCATTAGTATTTCAGAAGGAATGTATAAATTTTAAAATTTTTGAATGTAGCTGAGGAGGATTGTAATAAAATCAAAAGTGCTTCTATAAAGTTACATTTAATGTTGTTGACTTGCATGTGTGAATGATGTTCCTGCTATAGTGCTGTTTCTGATCTTTGTAAAAACAAAAATATTGTTTCCAAATTTTTGGTGAAATATACCAGGTGTTAGAGTTTTAGCAATCATTGGTTTATTCATGATGATCATTATGATACCTGACAGTGGAAAAGAAAGGGATAACTGTTAGAAAAATGTTTGGCCAGACCACAAACTTTTGAAGACTGAAGGTGTTACACAAAATATAAGGACCGCCATTGAATGCATAATGTGTACTGCATGGCAAATAAGTGGAGAGAGATTCAATGAATATGACTGAAGAAGATATAGAGGAAATTTTGACAGACAAGGCAATAGAACCAATGAACAAAGATCTGGACAAAACGGCAAAACAAGCCATCAGAGCCAGCGATGACATGGGTAAAAATGAGTGTCAGTTATGACTAAGGATTTTTCCTTTTATAGTAGTCAAAATATTACAGTAGAATTCTGCTTTGGAAAAAATTTTCATTGACATGTAAGAATGTGACCCTATGCTTGAACGCAGCCTCAAATTTAATCACTTAACTTTCTGAGCATTTGCTCCTTATATCAAGATTTTAAAAGATCGGGGGGTCTATGCTGGTCCCAGTCTCCGCAGAGACGAAAAATCATCTTTGTGGAAAGACAATCTTTCCACACAGACAGTAGAGAGATTATTATGTTTTAAGCTGGTGGTTCTCAACCTTTTTTTTCCCAGACCAAATGCATTTGTTTGCTACATTAAGCAGGCCACAACATGCTATATCAGCAGTTGGCAACCGGTTGGAGTCATGTGAAAAAAATTTTATGAGTACATCAGGAAGGACCTAGCAAATTAGGAAAATTCAATTTTTTTCAAGATTTTAAAAAATTTTAATACAGAATTTTTATTTTATTTTTGCATGTGGGAGAAGAATTCCATGCTTTCATTAAGTTCATGATTATGTGTTCTGGGCTACACAAAAAAGCTTGCCGGGCTGCAGATTGACAATGGCTGTTTTAAGTGATGCTCCATCCAGTCATTCTCTATTAGGAAATGTCATCATTTTCCTATGATGCTTAGAATTCACATATACACAATGTCAATCTCATTCCAACCAATGAAATTACTTGTTATATTGCATTTCACCAGCACTGCACAAACTCAGTATTCAAAGAAAATGGCAGTAAACAGATATGATTATTTATATAATTACACCATGCAACAAATATAAGCTTTGATAAGTGAATTGGAGAAATAAATTATTCTATTTTGGAGAATATGATAGTGAATGTATTGAAGCAGTCATTAAGAGAAATGTGGAATGACTGATTGTTAATAAATGCACAACAAGGATTTGATATTAATATTATGTTTTATTAAATTAAATGAAACATTCACTAATAAAGAAAGATAAAAGTAGCAAATATCTGTATTTAAAGCAAATAATATCAATGTTTGTAATCAAAAATAATGCCACTGAGGTAAGATTTTACTTTGAATGCTGTCATTCATTCAGTTGTTTACATTGTGTATGTTAGTTTTTATATCTAATTGATTCTGTTAGTTATTTATAATTATGAATATTAACAAAAACACGGACATTTCAAGATATAAAAGCTTTTGTATTCATTTTGAACACAATGTTAATTTACATGGACAAGTGGCAGCAGTCAAAGTAAAATTTTACTTAAACAAAATATTTTTTAAAATCAACAACACAATTATTAACAAATTTTAAATACTGATATTAAATTGGAAAATTAAGATAGCAAATAAATATACATTTAATGCATAGAATTTGTTTGAATTTTCATTTATTGTTCAAAGGTGTTTAGAAAATGGGAATATGCAAGTAATGTTCTAAATGATGAATAATAACTTAAACAAAAATGTTATAATTCTGACTGATAGACAATTGAATATTATCCTCAATATTTTTTTGAAATCCTCTACCTGAGAAAAACTACAATGCCAATGTATTTCAACTGAAAGTGTCTTTTATCCAATATGTGTAAATTTGATGGTGATGCCTTACAAAGCCACATTGTAATTTCTTTCAATTAATAATTAAATTTTCTTTAAAAATATATCATCCAAAAAACTTCAAGTATTTTAATGGCCTTTAAATATTCTATTCCAAATGAAATTATGTATTATTTCTTCTTTCAAATCATCTAAATGTTGATTGTCTCGTTTGAGAGATAGGTAAAACTATCACTCTGTGGAAAGAGAATTTTTAAGAGATAAAATGTTATCTATGACTAAATAATCTCTTTTTTTATAAAATTATATCGTAACATCAACTTAAAACGAGTAAATTGTCTCTCTGGTGGAACAACTAATCAGAAGCGATGTTTGCTCACTGATGTCAAATAGTTTGTCTGAGAGACGATTTTTGTTAAGAGCAGCATAGACTCCCAGAAGTAAAAAGGAATGCAGACAAGGCTGGTGCAATTTTTAAACACACTTCAAGAAGACAATGTGTCAGCTGCCATATCAAACAACAACCCATCAAAAATAAGATTTTATTTATTACTTAGTGTTTTAAAAAATTAAATAAAAAAGATTACTGTAATTATAATACTGTACAGTATATAGTACTGTACATTGCATAAACTGTAATTATTTGTAAGTCTGTGATACACATTAAATAAAATATCTATAAGCAGAAACACACACACAAATAAAAATGAAAATGTTGAGAAGAAAGGTTCGCAGAAACTTAACTCTATATTTCCTATAAGCAAAATGGTTCAGTATTCATAAAGAATTTACAGAATGTAACTATGACGACTAACAAGAATCAACTGTATTTTGCTTCTATAACAACACTCATTGCTATGCTATGGTTGGTTGGTTGGTTGCTAAGGTAGATTTGAATATTTATATAGTATTCTACAATTCTGTTCTATATGAATTCTATAACTGATGAGAGGGTATTTATGCTGAAAGCCTTATATTTGTAAGTTAATAATATATATAAGTTAGGGATTTTTTTATTGAATAAATATAACTTCACTGTGATTCTCAATCGAATTACACTGCTCCATTTTTAAAAATAATAGAAAATCAGCACAAGGAACAAAGAAAATAAAGAAAATTTTAATTTTATTTATTTCTGTATTTTCATTCTCTTTGTGCTGATTTTCAATGATATGTTTTCTTGTTTTGGAATTGCTTGTGATTGACTTAAAAATTATTTAATTAAAAGAATGTCATATTGTTAAAACATTTGAAAGTTGGCTGTTAGCTTATATAGCAATACCTCGCATAATCCGGTTTCAAACAGTCAAGTTTGTAATTGTTAATAAAAAATTTTTAATTTACTTTATTTTTTTAGAATAAATATGAAATGCAAGTGTGCTTGCTACTTACTACCTATATATGACTCTAATAGCCACTATTTGACAAGCTGAGATAAGCAGGCAGCTGCTCCAGTGTTGCCAAATTTATCTTAACGTTTGTTATAGTGCCTGTCTCTCAAATGCAATGTCATCAGTTCTTTACTGCACATGCTTAATTGAATTATTGAATGGGAACGAATACTGGGCATATCGACATCAGTCTGCAGTGGTGCAGCTCAAGTGAGAATCTGCCTTTACACAGAGTGCAACTCTGCATTTGGAATGGCACTGAGCAGCCGACTTGGAGAAAGCGAATGCATTCACCTGCCGGGCGACCCTCTTTATCTATTTGTCCTTATGGGCTCGGACCCACTTTCTGCTCCTTCTATTATAAATCTTTTATAAAGATTTTAATATTTAATGTGTAAAGAAATAATTATTAATGTAAAAATTTAGGATTTAAAAAAGCATGAGCAAATCGAAAATTTTTTGGAACCAATTATAATTTTTCCCATAGATTACATACCTCAAACAGTCCAGTTTCAATTAGTCCAGTAAGAAAGAGGAACCAATTAACTGGACTATGTGAGGTATTACTGTATACGAATTTCATATTTTTACAGATTTTCAAACTCTGAAGTAGAGGATTGGCTTATACAGAGATCAGCTTATATGTGAGTAAATATGGTAAATTAAAAATAATCACACAGTTATGTTTATTGTTATATTAAATTTTTTCTGTATAATTTATTATTTTAAATATCTTAAGTGCAATCTAAACTTTCTGATATGTTGAGAATTCATATCTGATATCTTATTAGCATGTAATCTTAATTGTACATTATTAAGTTAAATTACTTTTAGTGTATTACATTTGTGATTTATATTATTTGTAATCCATTAATAAAATATTTAATACTTAAATGTGTAATCCTAGCAATCATAAGCATCAGTATTTTCATTCAATATAATCTGGAAAATATTCTATTAACTCTAAAAATCTATTTTAATATTACATTGAAATGATTTATCATTGGAAAATACAAAATAGTAAATAAAACTAATTTAAGTAATTGAAAACTTGTTGCTCTGCTCATTTCTTGAATCTTATTTTTAAATTATTTTTTATAACAAAACTTACAAATAATTAACTTTCTATTAAAGAAAACTTTCTCACTTCAATATATTTCACAACTGCTGAATTATAATCCACAGTCTTCCTTGCCACAGCTTTTCTTAAACGTTTACCATCAAATTCAATAGCCTGAATTTGTTGGGAGTGTTGTCGATATTGATGGCTGTTATAATATGCTACGGGTTTCTGAAAATTTGTTTGAAACCTGGGCATATGGAAAAATCTTTGTGGAGATGACTGAGTAGCAGATCCTTGCATTTTCTTTCTAATCACAATACTTTCTTACACTTAAAGAAAACTGGAATTTCCTGAAATATGAACAAAAAATTTAATTTTAAAATTAAAACAATCTGTAATCTTAAACTTTTAAATTCTGTTGCATATAAAATCACACAATTCAATAATTTTTAAAAAGTTTTCAAACAAGCTGTTTAAAGTGCTTATTGAATTATATGTTAATTGTGTGTTTAAAAATAAAAAATATATTTAACATGTTCACTGCCTTTGCCGTGGTAAGACAGCAAGATGGCAGAACAAAAAACGATAAAAAACAATAAAAAGCAATATAAGTAAAATTCAATCCAGAATTATACAGTGGAGCTATTGCGGAGTGGTTTTTTTGTGTTTATTGGGTGAAAATAGGTGCCTCTGATGATAGGTCCTAAATTTTCCGATTGCCAAAATTTCTTTTTTAATTCTGTTCTAAAGATGGAAAATGTGAATGGAATGTATTCATAGAATTTGGATTATTTTTCATTGAATCTTATCGATTCTGCTTTCTATTCTATCATATTTTAATAATCTTATTTTGATTTTGGGGTGAGATAAATTTATTTTTGAAATTTTAAGCAAAATATGGAATTCTACTACTATGATGAACTGTAAAATTCATAAAATTGAAAAAATTTTGCCAATAATACGAAAATTTTGGTTAATTCTGTTAAAATATATAATATTTTTACTTATTTGGTCATTAAAACTTTAAAAATTTCAGCGCATCAAGCAAGAAAAGCAATACTCTCATTAATAACATAAAATAACTTTTATTTAAAGTACTTTCAGCTCTACCAAGCCCTCCTCAGTAATTACATTCAAATCACTAAACAACAGTTAAAACTATACAATGCTTATTCTAAGTTCGAAAAATTCTAAAATATAATTCAAAATTTTATGAAATTTATAAAAGTTTGTAGCACGTTTTTTTCAAGTTTAGAATGAATGTCATATAATCATAGTCCCTTCCATATCAATAATTAATACCATTATCTTCCACGAAATAATAAACAGTTTTTTCTTCTTATCTCGTTCATATTTTTATTTTTATTTTTTTTTTAAATCTTTGCGGTTTTTATTCTTATAGCAATGTTTCCACTCTTTGACAGTATTCCCATGCCAGGCTTATTTTTTGCGGTTCATTGTAGTTAATTACGTTTATGCCCGCGGTTCTGTTATCAAATATTTCTATTGCCTCTGCCGTTTTTAGTTTTTCTGGGTCTGTTATGATACTTACCGCTTCAGTTTCTTGCCACTTAGGTATAGCATTATACGCCATCAATCTCTGTGCTAAAGCAGTAGTGCCTTTGTCTTTCTCGCTATCTGCTTTATGCTCCCGGAGCTTTTTATTTATGGATCTCGCCATTGAACCTATGTAAATCTCTTCTTTATTTGGTCATTTATTGCTTTACTTTTACAGATAATTTTGTAAAATACGAGATAATCGTAATGTAAACAACCCTAGGCAATAAAAGGGGGCTTTTATTGCCTAGGGATATTGGTTAATAAAAGGGCACTTTGTTTTATGATGACCAGTCGTTTCGCGGGAAATTGTAGCCAATTAGAGTAGAGTAAAAATGTTATAGCTGTTTATGTAGGATTGTGAACGATTTTTGTATGTGTTATGTTTTTTGTTATAAATTTGAAAATTTATAAAAATATTAATATAAAAATTATTGAAATGAAGAAAAAACATATCAATAACATATTTTATTTTAAAAAATGATAATATTTTAATAAATTTTTGACTAATTAATTAAAAGTTACATAATACTTCGTTTTTTATCGATTTTGTTCATTCATACCTCATTTTATTCAGAAGACTTGCCACTATCAGAAAATACCAAATATTTCATTGGATGGCTACACTTTCATATATAAAAATTGTGTTTTCTCCAATCTCATATAATGAATGAAAAATTGTGAAATAATAAAATTCAAAAAAATTTGTTACATCATTAGAATCACAATAAAAAAAACATAATAAATTATGAAAATTTCAAAAAAATTCAATGAAATTTAAGCAAGATATCGCAATTTACATTTTTTTGTTTTTTTTTGCATATTAATGAGGTTTAACTAGAAAAAATTAAAGGCAATGAACAGGTTAAACTACTTCAAAAAATTCATACTAATAGACCCATTTCAAATGTAGGAAATGTATTATATTTATTTCATAAAGAAAAATAATGTTCTTTAAAAAATAATTAAAAAATTATAACTTCAAATACAAGAATACCTTCATATAAATCATAAGATATTTAATACAATATTTATAAATACCGACAATCCCAACTTACTTAGATATGACCCATGTAATCTGTACTTACATAGAATTATTTTTAGGTAACTAGCCAGATCCAAACCCAGAACTCTCCAGAAAAATTGGAGATGTGAGAATTGAATCTGGATCTTCAAAGATGGTAAGCTGCAGCTTATATATTTATTCTTTATTATAAGTGCTACATCATTGTGGCACATTAGTACTGTATAATATTAATATATGTTTCGACTTAAATAAGGTTTCAAGGAACAATCCACTACATAACAAGGAGACAACCAATAGCAGAATAATGGCATTTATTTGATTAATGTTTTCAATCAATTAAAACGGCATCTTCAACTCAAATAATATAATTAAATCACACAAAAGTATTAAATAAAAATCTATTTTCACAATGAAACTTTATTAAAACAAGATACTTCTCTGCTATTTTAATATGAATCATCAAACTAGCACTTATAACAGGTCAATGTTTGGTGTTCTAATTTTATACTTTCTGAAATACAGTGAAACCTGTTAAAATGACTAGTTTGAGAGTGTGACCACCTGGCTAGAGAGACCAAATTTCAAAAGCTAGTTTGAATTTGAATACTAATCCTTAGATAAAATTCTAAGGATTAGTATTCCATTTAGAATTTTTCTGTTATAATAAAATAGTCTGTTAAATCAGTACATTAAAAAATAAATATAATAATACTATTGTATCTGTACCTTTATAAAGCATTTTAATTTAACTATGTTAAATGCACATATACAGGTTAGTATTAATTGTAATACAGTATTTATTTGCTATAACACTTTGTTCTTCAGAAGATGATATGTGCTGTATGTTGTCATTATCGCTTGACTGAAATTGACGATTTTAATTAATATAAATTTACAGTTTGGATTAATCTATTGTTCTCTTTTGGGAGAAGAGGGAGGGTCACTGTCCTGTATAGTGACCACCTGTGAAAACTGACCAATCAGGTCAATCCCAAATGGTGATCACTTTAACAGGTTTCACTGTATATTATATTGAAGAGGGATTAAATAAAGTGGAAATATTTTACTGAATTGTTTTTAAGTTATATTTTAGAAGGATAAATTAATTATTCTGTTATAAGTGCTAATCTATTTCCACTTAAATGGAATAGTTTTAATGCTTATTTGTATAGTTTGAGCTGAAAAAGCCAGTCTTTTGGGCCTACATATTTCTGTGAAAAGAGAGATTGTGTGCTATAACGATTTTTCTGGCCTACTGGTAGTTCAACTTTGTTTTAATGTCCAAAAGTTAAGTATCATATGGAGTGGTACCTAGAGTTATTTAGGCATTATTTCATCTGGGATATTTGAATGTCCTAGATGAAATAATATCTATATGACTTTGGGTATATAGCCTGGTAAGGGATATGATATATAGCAAGGGAATGCACAGACTTGTTAAGAACATGGGCCTCATAGATTCACTGTGAATTATAGGAGGGCCATCAAAAAAAACCACAAAAATTATATATCATATCATATATTTATTAATTATATGTTACAAAGAAATGTAATCAAAAGTAAACAAAGAATTTTTAATTGGTGCATGGCATTATATTGATTTAACAATTTTTTGTTAGATTCAATATTTGTAGTAGCCAAAGGAAAAATTGATTCTAAATTTTCATTGGTTAAGCAGTAGTGCTATCTTCTGCACATATACAATTTTTTTAATTACATATTTCACACACATAAATACATTAAAAATAAAAAATGTTTATATTTACTTTAACTATTGTTATTTACCTTATTTTAATTTTTTAAATAAAACTGACACACCGCAGTATAGGAGAAAAAACTTTAATTCAGAAATGAACTAATATTTTTGGCATATTATGCAATCATCAGGCTCGATTCTGTTATAAACTTTTGAATTTCAATAGAACATAAACATTAATATATATCATGTTTAAATACAATAATAAATTTAAGATTTTTTTTAATTTTTTATGTAATGAATAATTATAAAAAATTATAAAACATTACTACTTAACATTTTATGACAATATGATATTTTCCTAATTATTATGATTCGTACAAAGTTTTCTGTATTTATTAGCATTGTAATATTTATGGTTGAATTATGTCAAGCTTTATTTTAAATGAGTATTTTTCGAATTTCTTCCGATTTTTTAATGCATTTCTTCAATTACGTACCGCCATGATGTTGATAGGTTTTCCAATGTTCTTTCATTTAGAATATTTTCGTGCTTTTTCCTCTCCTCTATTTCTAATGCTTTTAACAATTAAACCTTGTTTCATATTTGGCATTTGCTGGATTACTTTTGCTGCTCCCCAGTCTATTATTACGTTTGATGCGTAGCATTCTGCCGCAAACACTGTTTGGTGTTGCCAGTCCTTATATTTCTTTTGTGTTCTTGAAGATGTTCTTTTAGGGTGCAGTTGGTGATTCCTATTTATAAGGCTTTTTGTCTTGTGCTTATGTTTTCGACTGGGATAGTATAATTTCTAATTTTTCGTTTTTTTCCCCAGAGTTTTACAATTTCTTAATAGGTTAAAGTTGGTTGCCACCCTTTCAATGGCCATTCTTTTTCTTCTTAATCTTAAGGATTATTTCACTACTGGGTATTTAATTAGTCGGTATGGAACTTTTAGGTATTCTTTATTTTCTTGGGCATTTATTTCTTGTTGTTGGGCTATTTGCCTTTGTTGTGGGTTGTTTATGTTGATGCTTTTTTCTAATTTATTTTTTATATTTAATATAAACCTTTTGTTATATCCATGCATTTGTCCATATCTAATTACTTTTTGTATTTCTTTCTGATAGTCCTCTTTTTCTGAGCTGTACAGGTATACTCTACAGCAATATGTGTAAAATGCAGTTTTTTTTTAAATCTAACCAGATCTGCTGACCAGTTCAATATGAACACAGGTAAGCATGTTCGTTTTTGGTAGGCTTCTGCTTTGTATCTTGTTTCTTGAACTGTTATTTTTATGTCTAGGAAATGGACACTTTTAATACGTTTTTGATCTTCTAAAAGAGTTAGCCCATAGGTGTTTTTAGTAAATAGTTTTTATTAGGTTGTTTGATTTTAATAAAATCAAATGACTTAATAATGGTTGTCATAATGGTTGATGTTGTTCCATACAACCATTATGTCATCTATATAGCTTATGTACATGTTGAAGTAGTATGGTTGGTATTATTGATTCTTCTAGACTTCTTAGTAATATTTCAGCCAGGATGCCAGTAAAGGGACTTTCTATGGACTCGCTCTGACTTGTTGATAGTACTTACCTTTGAAAGTAAAGCATGAGTTGTGGCAGAGTAGGTATATTATTTCTCTACGCACTTCTGCTATTGATTTTGCATTTGGTATATGTTTGAGTAAGAAGTGATAGAGCATTAGGCAAGTTAGTTCGATCTTTAGTGATGGTAGAGACTTTTAAAGTCATAGGTTGTCAGCAGTTTTTTCTTGCCATGGTTTTGATTTCATCTTTTTCCAGCATTATGTATGTTTGTTGACAAATAATTATAATTTTTTAGTTTTTCATTGCGCTATTTTTACTTCTATGGGATCCAGGGGCCCAGGTGCCCGCTGGGGAACGTCGTTTCACGCCCGATCGTAAATTAACAGGGTTAACAATTTCGAGATAAAACATCGGGCGGGGGTGTCCTTCTCCCAGCCGGTCCGAGGTATTCCGTTTCCCACCAATTCTGAAAGAATAAGAAACAATAGTCAAAACATCTACTGGATTACATAACTCGACGCGAAACTTCGTCCCCGATATCGTAAATTACAGAAACAAAACTGTTTACGTATCGTGGATGAGGGATCGTGTCCGTGCAGATGTCCAGAGACTATGGACCCCACCTGCAGATGATTTAATAAACAATGGTAGGGAGCGATCGGAATCCGAGCTTGTGGACTAAAAGTCACGTTTCGTCATAGCGACGACCCAGGAAGAATTGTGTTCTTTTGTCTTGACCAACCTAGTAATACAGAATCCGAAAAAGAAACAGACAGTTGGTTCCAGATCGCCGAAGTGTTCGGACGTGCTAGCTTGTCCCTAAAGGCAGGCCGTATACACCGTAAAGGACAATTGGTGCTCCATCGTCAAAGACCCAGCCAGACCGAGATACCTCCCGTCAAGATCGGCGAGCAGACAAGTTAGCCACCCAACGAAAGAATTCAGCTTCTGACCAACTCCCTCATCCTTCGCCTCCCAACTAACCTACTCCAGATTCCGACTTCTTTGAGGAACTGTCTCCAGCTCTTCCAACCCGGTCATCGTCGACTCATCCAGCATCGACATGGGAGAGAACTTGTAACAAGGTATTTGTCCTCCAACCCAAATTGTCGGGTTATGTTTTGTAAAATAACTTCTCTCCAATAAAAGAAGATGTTTGTTCTCACAAACGTTGTCTCTGAGTCCATCCTTGTCTAATGTCTCACCACTCATCCTTACCTACGTCACACGCCGCTGAAAGGCTATCCGCCTGTTGAGCAGCTTAATATCCTATCTTGCGGGCTCAGCGGGCTAGCAGGCCTCACACTTCAAGGTCGTACATCAGTGCATTTCTTTTTCCACTATTGGCCTTGCTGCAATTAGGGACTTGTGTACTTTCATGTAAGCAAATATTTTAGAGCAGCTTGGTGCTTTGATTCTTTTGTGTTTTTAAAAATGCCTGGAAAGTTTTTATTTTTGATTAACTTGTCTAATTTTGTTTTGAGTTTGTAAATGGGATCTTCATTCAGGATGACAGCTTCTGATGAATAAATATATTCTGACAAGAACTGGTCATATTTTTCTTTCTCCATTAGCACCATTTTCCTCGTTTTGTCTTCTTTAATAATAATGTCACTTTCATTTTTTACCCATTTAATGGTTTTCCTAAGGGAATTTTTTCTATGTTATTTAGTTTGTTAGCCTTACTGTTTATTTTTTTTTTGTTCTTTGTTCTAGGAATCTCCATCTTAAGTGTTCTTTGGTTGTGCTGTCTAATGTATCTATTAGTGTTTCGAATACTGGTATATCTTCAAGCATGCTTAGGTTTTCATTATAGATGTGTGATGGCTCTTTTTCGAATATTTCTTTTACATACTATGGAAGGACTATTTCTCTTAAGATTCGGACTACTTTATAATTATTCATTATGTAAAAAAATTTTTTTTAATCTTAAATCTATTGTTGTTTTTAAAATATGACGTATATTAATGTTTATGCTCTATTGAAATTTGAAAGTTTATAACAAAATCAAGCCTGATGATGTCATAATACATCAAAAACATTAGTTCATTTCTGAATTAAAGTTTTTTTCTCCTATACTGCAGTAAATGCTTCAATTTTATTTAAAATATTAAAAAATATTATTACAAATTACAAAAACAAATTACAAATTACAATATTATTACAAATTACAAATATTATCATTATTTTTTTCCTTGTTGTTTAAAAATATCATCATCAAACCACTGTAAAAATAATATCACATCAGAAAAATATTATTTGAAAATGCATTGTTCAAAACTACAAACAATATTTCATTGATTGTGTGACTTATTAAAATAACACATGGTGAAGCTGGCCACTAACAAATCAATGGAGGGCTACAGTCTGAGCATCGCTGATATATACAGGGTGCGCCAGCTAAATCCAGACAAAATAAACAATTTAATTAAACAAAATTTTATTTAACAAAAAGAATTAAAATTATCAAAATTATATCATTTGAAAACAATAAAATTATCAAAATTATCATTTGCACATTAATTTGGGATGAAAATTATCATTTGCACATTAATTTTGGATCCCTTTAGATTAAAATTATCGAAATTATCATTTGCACATTAATTTTGGATCTGTTTAGATTAAAATTACTTCGATGTAATTCTTTCTGTCTCATTACTGCCCTCGATTCTTGACAGGAAACGATGACATGCCCTGCGCAACGCCTGCTTGTCCAAGTTCGAAACCGGAAACGATGACATGCCCTGCGCAACGCCTGCTTGTTCAAGTTTGAAAACGCTCCCTCAATAGCGGCCTGGAGAGATGCCACATTAGGATGTCTCGACGTATTAGAGACTCTTTCGACAACTCTCCATACATAACAGTCCAAAGGATTCAAATCTGGACTGTTAGGTGGCAGAATTCTTTAGACCAAAACGTATCCATGTTGTCTGACAACCAGTTTTGTACTAAATGACTGGTGTGCACAGGTGCCCTGTCTTGCTGGAAGATTTAGGGTCTCCCAGAAGTCACAGTTTCCATCCAAGGTTTCACTATTGTTCATGCAAAAGTCACAGTTTCCATCCAAGGTTTCACTATTGTTGTAAGAACATGCAGTAAATCTTTTTTGTTACGGTTTCCCCCTTTCCAAAGATGTGTGGCAGCATGACTTCATCTTCATCAGACATACAGCGGCATGATGTCACCTTCTCCGGAAACAACAGCTAGGACGTGAACACTGACCGGAAACTTCGTCCTAGTTGTTACGGGGACATCTTCAGGGTCATAGGCAAGCCAACGGTCATTTCTCCATTTACTTAGGCATCAATAACAAAAATATTCTCATCAGAAAAAAAACTGATGGTCCTGCAGCTTCATTCTTCATTGAACACAGAAGCAAGTTGCAGCGAGCAACTCTCTTTGTTTTAGCGGCATCAGACAGCATCTGTCGTACTTTTATGACGTAGGACTTGTACCGTAGGTCCTCTTCCGCAATTCGACGCATTGTGGCCTCACTCACACCCAATGTTTTTGCCAACTGCCTGAGAGATTGCCCTGGGTCCTCTGAGATGAGCACTTGAGTCCTTTGGACAACTTCCGGTGTCCTTGATGATCTCCCCCTGAAATGACTCTTCCTTGCAGAGTTGGCAGAACCTTCTTCAGACTTCTCTGAAGCCGCATATCTAGCAGCAACATCATAAACTGTCGATCTTGAATAGTTAAAGAAACGAATTATTTTGGAAGGTGAATGTCCACTGCAAAGGCATTCTATTATCGCTGCTCTCCGATTATATTCTGCACTCGATCTTAACTAATCAGCTATTTTGTACTTATCCTCAAACGCATCGTCTGTCTGGCTTACTAAAACGTTAGCAGCATCGTAGTGCTGACGTAAAATATGGCGGGAAATTCAATTTGAAATTTGTCCGGATTTAGCTGGCGAACCCTGTAGTTCTATATATCATAGACTATATATCCACACATAGTCCCTCATCAGACTTTATTAGCATTTTATTATTGATTTTCAAAACTCAAAAGCAAAATAACTGAACTATTGAATATGATACAACATTGAACCTGAGTATTGGATCATAGAAACAAAAGTAAGAATGAATATTGGGTATACAGTTAAGTGAAAGGGAATGACCAAGAGTTGTGAATAAAACAAACAAGTGTAGGCTGGATGTGCTGTGAGCAGAGCCGCTGAGAGGGGGGGTGACATCTGTGACTTTTGTCACGGGCCCAGCATTGAAAAGGGCCCGTCCGTCGGACTTGAAGTATCACATAATGTGTCCGACAGTTGGCAGGCTGCCGACAGAGTACCTAAAGCAGTCATACCAAAATAAACTTTTTTATCAAATAATACCTGTATATAAAAAAACTTTTTTATATACAGGTAGGCCTCGATTAGTGCGAATAATTGGTTCCACGAATTAATACAGGTAGGCCTCGATTAGTGCGAATAATTGGTTCCACGAATTTCTATGTATATACAGGTAGGCCTCGATTAGTGCGAATAATTAGTTCCACGAATTTCTCCCACAGGTAGGCCTCGATTAGTGCAAATAATTGGTTCCACGAATTTCTCGGCTATTCGAAGTATTAACTCTATGGAAAATATGGAACTGTTCTCTCGCTAATCGAAGTATTAACTCTATGGAAAATATGGTAATTGGTTCTTGTTTTGATCCGGCCATGGAAAATATGGTAATTGGTTCTTGCTTTGTGAGATTCTGGCCATTTAGCCAGTTCACGATGAATAACCCCAATAAACTTAACACTAACTGTTTAAGAAATAATGAATAACTACAATAAACTTAACACTAACCATTAGCTAAGTTTCACGATGAATAACCACAATAAACTTAACACTAACCATTAGCTAACCTCACGATGAATAACCACAAACTTAACCACTAACTTCAGTTTAAAAGAAAAATTTATTTTCATATTTTACATCATTGTTCATCATCTAAATTATTAGCTAATCTCACGATGAATAACCACAATACTAACTTAACACTAACTGTTTATGATATTCTGGCCATTAGCTAACTTCATGATGAATAACCACAATACTAACTTAACACTAACTGTTTAAGAGAAAATCCACGATGAATAACCACAATAAACTTAACACTAACTGTTTAAGAAATATAGGATGAAGAATAACCACAATAAACTTAACACTAACTGTTTAAGAAATATTTATTTCCACAATACTAACTTAACACTAACTGTTTAAGAAATATTTATTTTCAGATTTTACACCATATTTTTACATCATTGTTCATCATTTAAATTAATAACATTCACGATAAACTTAACACTAACTGTTTAAGAAATATTTATTTTCATATTTTACTCCTTGTTCATCATCTAAATTAATAACTTACCAGGAATTGCGTCTCATATGTTAGTGTTCACTAAATTAATAGACTACCAGGATTGCGTCTCAAACCATCATCACACCAATTAATAACCTACCAGGAATTGCATCTCATACCATCATCAAACCAACTGCCAAATCGTCACAGGAATTGCGTCTCATATCATCATCAAACCAACCGCCAAATCAAAAGGAATTATGTCTCATAGCCATCAAAAAACCAACCACCAAATCAAAAGCAGAAGTTGAGCGCCGTTTTTATGTCGCTCAATCACAGATTGTGTCTCATATCATCATCAAACTAACCGCCAAATCAAAACCAAATTTGCATCTCATACCAACATCAATCCAACTTCCAAATTGAAGATATCTTAGAATTATTGTGACCATATTTTACATTATTGTGTTCACCATCTAAATTAATAACTTACCAGGAATTGCGTCTCATACCATCCAATCTAAATTAATAGTTAGTGTTAAGTTTATTGTAAATATTTATATATTTTACATCATTGTTCATCATCTAAATTAATAACTCAGGAATTATGTTGTTTCATACCATCATCAAGCCAACCGCCGAATTATCGTGACCACTTTTAAATCATATCATCATCAAACCAACCGCCAAATCAAAACCAAAATAGCGAAGTCTCATACCATCATCAAAATCGAAACCAAAATAGCAAATCGAAAGCGGTTATCATCATCAAACTAACTGCCAAATCAAAACCAAAATAGCGAATCACATCATTGTTCATCATCTAAATTAATAACTTACCAGGAATTGTCCTCATACATCATCAAACCAACCGCCAAATTCTGTACTGTACTGTATGGTCTCATACCTCATGAAACTAACCGCCAAACCAAAACCAAAATAGCAAATCGAAAGCGGAAGTTGAGTGCCGCATGGCCGCCAATTCTGGGTCGAGAATTGAGTGAATAGGCCGATTTGCAATTAAGCATTGCAACTTTATTGAATCAGTAAATTAGTTCCAGATAGCATTAATAAGCGAAGTTAATGAACCAATGAGAAATTTTTAACAAGTTTTCTATTTGTTTATTAGCAGAATACGACACCAAAAGATAACAAAAACAAATTTTTTTCACAAGTTTTATTTTAAATAAAGAAATCAGATAATAAACAAAAGAAAATAAATAATATCGGTAGTACAGCAATATAATAGGCAAATAAATTTGTAAAGATATCCTTATTTAAAAAAATTTAACAAAGAATGCTTTTATGTCGCTCAATCACATCCATTTTTTGCTGTAGCGTAATCACTTCTCTTTTTTTCGTTTCCTGTTTTATCATCAAAAGTGTTCTTCCTTTTATCCATTTCGATACTTTTTAAAAGAGAAAATTCTGTACTCTACTGTATGTATACGATAGCAAAGCTAAATAATAGTACAGTAATGTTAAACAGTTAACGGCAAAAAGCCCATCTTTCTGATGTTTCACCCCTTCAAAATCGTGTGACCGTTCTTGGACTGCTCCTCGTCCAGTTTTACTAACCGAAAATTAATGGTAATTAATTGACATCATAAAAGGAGCTTTGTTAGTAAGACTGATCTGTGTTTACAACTCGCGCTAATCGAATCTTTTCTCGCGCTAACCGAATAACGGTATCAATTTTTTAAGTCACGCTAATCGAATTCACGCTATTCGAAGTCGCGCTAATCAAGGCCTATCTGTATAACATTTTCGACCTCTTTTTAGGTCATCTTCAATACAAAAATATTACAGAACACTTTAGAATATAATTAATGGAATAGATTTAAAATATTTAAATACATTAAAATATAATCGAGTAAAATATAATATTACATAAGATAAATATAGACTTTTGTACATAAATTATTAATATAAGCTAGTTTAAAATTATTATTTATTTAAAGGATTTAGATAAATAAAAGGATTAAGCTTAAGTAATAAGTCTAGATTTTTTATAATTGTTTATAGCAGACCATTGCCAAGACATTGGTAAATATATGGGTTAATTATTATTAATAACTGTTGTTTTTTGTTTGTATCATTCAACTTCGATAGCTTCCACAGTTGATGCTCCAAATGGCATCTTAAATGATTTTAGTATATGTGCTTGGTTCCAATTTACTGAGATGTCATCTTCGTATGCCACTGTAAGAAACTAAACTGCTTTTTTAGGTATCCAATTAATCAAACACTTCACCACAGCACTAACTAGCAGTCCAAAAAAACTATTTATTACTTAAAAATAAACTTTCAGAGTAACATTTTCGGCTATGATATAGCCATCTCAACTCAGACTTTTGTACAGTCTACAACAAAAGACGTTCTAAAATCTTCGTATGCTTTGATTGCTAGCACTGTTTGAAAGTTTCCAGATCTTATACCAGCTTTATGTTCATTTATCCTAGTAGAGAGATTTCTTTTTGTTTTTCCTATGTATTGTTCATGCCTTTGATGTGTATGATTATAAATTGGTATGGTATAAATACCAAATTTCCACATTTCTGTAATTGGATCCTTATCATTCCTTAGTGCAGAAAATATAGTTGAATTTCTTCTATATATATGATTAAAATGCCATTTGGAGCATCAACCATGGAAGCTATCAAAGTTGAACGATTCAAACAAAAAACAAATTAATAATCAACCCATATATTTACCAATGTCCTGGCGGTGGTGTGCTATAAACAATCTATAAAAAAATCTAGACTATTATTTACTTAAGCCTAATCTTTTTTAATTATCTAAATCCTTTAAATAAATAATAATTGTAAACTAGTTTATATTAATAATTTATGTACAAAAGTCTATATTTATCTTATGTAATATTATATTTTACTCGATTATATTTTAATGTATTTAAATATTTTAAATCTATTCAATTAACTATATTCTAAAACATTCTGTAATAGTTTTGTACTGAAGAGGACCTAAAAGAGATTGAAAATGTTATATAGTAAATTTTAATCTTTTCCTGTCTTAGTGCTTGTGTATTTATTTAGTTATTTATTGATAAGCAGGATAGAAAAAACTTTATATATATATTTAGTAAAACAATATAAGTTTCATTCACTCAAGCCAGAAAAATTGGAATAGTTAAGGAGACTTGGAGACGAAAACCCACGAAATCATCACACAAGATAACTCTGAAGAAACTATCCAAAATCAATTCTTCTTATGCTCAAAACTACAAGATAAGATGCTCCATCAAAAAAGCTCATTACTTATTTGCTTCTGACCTTCACACACTGTGAGGAAGTTAACTTTGACCTATCCTATTTTTATTTTATTATGCACTCTATTATTTATTTATCGTTATTTTCCTATATGCTAACGTATTATATTTTAGTTTAAAAGTTAACTTACTTCCACCTTCTCCGTCGTAGTTGGCAATCACGTGATACGGAATCGGAACCCGTATCCGGAAGAGCTATCCCGGTTAATGATGTCATCTTATCTACATAAATTTTACCACTGAACTGATATGTGAAAATAAGAATGATCCGTGTCAATGTTTTGTTCGATATATAAGTTCATTGTAAAGATAATGACATGAATGAATTATTCTGTAAACTAATAAATTTGAATTTGTTACGTATAAGTATGTAAATGAGTGAGTACGGAAGTGTTCGTCACTCGAGTATAAAAGAACGACGAAATCGACAAGTTTTTTGAGGTGCTGAATTTCCAGACGTAGAATTGGTGAAAGTGGCATTTGAGTTCTGGTAAAGATCAACGATTGTTTGAAGTTGTATCGGTAGTGGAGGTATTAGATCTAAGTAATATTTAAGGTTCCTTTTTGTGAATAATTGAATTTTGGATATTTGAATTGAATTAAACAAGTTTCGTTGATTAACTGCTTGTTGCTTTATTATAGTTTCAATAAAGCATTTATTAACACTTTTGTAAGTGTTTCAAGTCTAATTAAGTTTGTCGAAGGCTACACCAATTATTACACCAATATTCACAAAATAATGTTGCACTCACATCAATCAAGAAAGAAAAAGCAATATATATTGATGTATCCTTCCACAATTTCTCGTAGAATTGGGGTCTCATGGAAGAAAATAGCAAGTAAAATTTATAACTAATATCTTTAAAATTAGGAAAATTCAAAAATTAGGAAAAATGCAAAGATAACTGTTGTCCCTAACCAGGGAAGCCATCTGATAGCCCAAAAACTTTCAGCCTATCTCCTTCTTATATTAAAGATATAAACTTTTTGAGATTTTTATTACTCTCCTGAGTAAATCCAATATTCAGTCCTTACATTCCAATCAAACAATTAATTTTCAGGCCAAAAAGAAACTGCTATGACCAAATACTTGCATTTACTTCATTCACAGATGAAGGTTTTCAAAATAAAGCTAAACCAGATAAAATATTCATTGACCTAACAACAGCTTATGATACCATTATGGCATACTCCAGGATTCTGTATTTCATCACTTTTCTTTAACTGATATATATGTGACATCCCAGAAACAATATCAATAGATCTGCATAGATGAAGATCTAGCCCTAATTGCACAAAGAAAAGATCTCATATAGAACACATCCTAAATAGAAATCTTGAAAGACTCAAAACCTACTTCAAAGAATGACACTTGAAACTTAATCCAATAAAACAGCATATTCTTTCTTTCATCTTAACAACAGACAAACATGTAAGAGAGCCTCAATATAAGTTTCTGAAATGAAAACCTATTAAATATGAAGAAAGCCTCAAATATCTAGGTGTTTATCTTAACTGAAGCATAACTTATAGATATAATCTTTCTATAATTCTTTGACTCAAAAGTCAAAGAATAATGTAATCATGTAATTTCAAAATTTGCAGGCATCAGTTGAATGAAACTCTGGAATCCTCCCTAATTATATTTACTCCACAACTGAATATTGTACCCCAATGCGGGAAAGAAATCTTACTGATGCATAACTGAGACCATGCAGATAATACATATATGTAGATCAATCCCTACATAATGGCTGCCTATTCTGTCAAATATACTACCCACCTCAATTAAGATATAAAAATCTCACATTAAAGGAATACACTAAAATTGGAACAAACCATTCTATCTCAATAATCTGATTAATAACCAACTAAACCCTAAATTACCATCAAGGAATTCATTTTGGGAAGATAAGAATCTAAAAGAGAAAGACTTTAATGTTTCAGATAAATAGACAAGCATCTGGATCAAAATAGACCTACCCAATAAAGAATTGATCAATAACTCTATAGAGAGATTCTCGGGCTTCTAAATGTCAAGAAAAACTTGGGCAATAATCAACAGGATAAAAATAGTTCAAGATCAGTGCAACAATGTTCATTTTTATAGTAGCACTTTTTAAAAAATTGTAAAGAAAACTTATGTTTATTGCTAAATTTACTTTATTACTTAAAATTGACACATTCATTAGTATAATTTTACATTACCACCATAGGAATGAAAGTAGGACTGATCAAAAGATAATGAATAGGGAAAACTTTCCAAAAGGATTGCACTTCTATCTAGTGCAATGTTGAGATATTGAACAATTAAATTATTTTTGCAGAAATAGTAATTAAACCAGTGTGCACCGCCATTTTGAAAAGTTATCTTGAAAGCAGATAGGTTTTTAGAATAAATTTTTAACATAACAGAATAGCTGATTTGAATTTTTAATCATCAGTTGGTGAGAGGACAAATCTTTAATTTCACTTTTTGGGAAAAAACAACACATTGAAAAATTAAAGATTCATCCCTACCAACTGATGATTAAAATTTAAATCAACAATTTTGTTATATTAAAGATTTGTTTCAAAAAACTATCTCAGCTTTCAAGACAACTTTTAAAACGATGGCACATACTAGTTAGATACTATATGTGGGGAGATACTTTAATTTCATCATTCATTTTCTCAACGTCTGCACCAGCTAGAAGTGCTGTCCTTTTGGAAAGTTTTCCCTACTCATTGTTATCTTTTGATTGATATTATTTTTGTTCCTATGGAGGTAATGTAAAATTGTATCAAGTCTTAATATTTGTTTTACATTTTTTATCTTAGACAACATTAATTTCGTTTTTAAATTTACTTTATTAATTAAGCACATTTCCTTTATGATCTTTGAAAAAGTACTATTATAAAATGAGCATATTTCTCTTAAAATGCAGCAATTTTGGGCCTATGCCCATAAGAACTTTTTCATTATTTTTATGTAAAAAAATTAATGGTTTGATTTTGTCCCAATCATTATGGGACATCTTGTATATGCCAAATATATTACAACCTTCAGTTTTAAATCTCCATCATGTTATACCACTTCTATGTCTTAAGCAGTAGCTCAATGAAAACAAGCAGACAATAAAATACATATGATGTTAATTAATGAGATTTAATGGATAATAATAATATACCACATTATTTTCAAAAAAGTCAACGTTATGAAAACATAATTTAAAAGTATAATAGGAAAACAATTATGGAGCATAGGTGACCATTAATATAATAACTGAAATGTTAAATATTTGTAGAATTAAATATGATAAAAATGAAGAGAGCAGTAATTTACAAAAAAAATTATTCAGTATATACATGTTAAATAACATTAAATTTTAAACAATTATTCTTGTCTATTGAGTTGTTGTGTAAATAGAGAATAGATAACTTTTGATAATGAATTCCACAAATGTTTGTGTAATTTTTGCTTTAATAAACCAGATTCTTTTTGATAAAAAGCATTTCAAATTATTATAAAATATTCTTTATTTGAAAAATTTATAAGCATTTCAAGATAAAATTGTGTATAAATTATGTAATTATAAAATTTTTGTTTTCTTTCAAGAATAAAAATATTATGTTCTACTGTTTAAAGTTACTCATTTACTGTCTATAGCTGAGGACTATGAACATTAACAAGAAAAACTAATATAAAACAAAGAGAAATAAACAAATTACTAGAATTTCGGTATACTATAGGATAGGTCAAGATAAACTGAACCCGACATGGAAGTTCATTACTTGGTTGGGTTCAGTTTATTTTAGTCCATCCTGTAGAATTTCCATATAAAATTTATCAGAGGTAGTGGTACCGTTAATATACTTGACACCTTCATTTAACAACATAAAATCTTAAAGGAACTGCTTATATCTTAATTATCACAAGTTCAATCATTAAAAAGCACAAATAGCAATCAAGCATAACAGACTAACACTTTAATATAAGCATATTCAGTTATCTAAAGATGGTATATAATTATGAATGAACACAAAATAGCACTATTTGCAGTAGAATAAAGAATTTATTTAACTAAGAATCGACGAACACAAAAACAACATTAAGTTAGTCAGAACGTCCACCTCCTTAGCGCAGGAAGCCTATGATAAGGACATTGAGATTCTTTGGAATAAAGCGAAGGATAATAAAAGCGATTCCTTCGCGCACACAACCAACCATTGTAGAGTCTCTGGAGATACTCTGCAGAAAGAACAAAGAAAATTTGATAAACGATAGATTTGCGTGGGAGCTGCCACAGGCATGGAAATTCGCCCTGGCTAACACCTAGAAACCACCAGTGCACAGTTAACCTTGACAAGTGATCCCACCAACTTTGGGGAGTACTATGCCACAAACGTGTAGAAAAAGACGCCGCTTAAATGTAATTTCCTTATAAGGACATTACAGTGTATGTTGTTGTATCCCACTCTGTTCTGAATGACTTGTATTATATTTTATTGTATATCTATACTTTATGTTTTCTTATTTTATGTTAAACTTATACTGCCCGTTTAAATTGTTCTATTTTCGAACTTTGCAAACGTTCATGTTAATAGAATTCAAAGGTTGCCATAGCAACCGGCATTCTTTTTGATTCAGTTTTGTATCAAAACTCCGCCTGATGATGGTCATAGACCGAAAGTGCTAGCGGAATTTAGTTAAATAAATTCTTTATTCTACTACAAATAGTGCTATTTTGTGTTCATTCAAAAATATATTGGTTAAGCAGTGTTTTTTAGACTGTTACATAAGTTTAAATGGTATATAATGTACTGAAAACGTTTTTGTTTATATTAAAGTGTTAGTCTGTTATGCTTGACTGTTATTTTCATTTAACATTAGAGAAGGTGCTGACAGTAATGTTTCTCAGAAACCACTGGGCCTATTTACTTGATTTTTTTTAAATGACTGCTGGGGTGAATCTAGAATGCCAAAAAAATTTGGCTTCATGAAACCACAGTTTGCAAAGTGCCAAAAACCACAAAATTTTCATAAACAGCACATTTGGGACTTACATAAGTTGGTCAATATTGCTCATATTTCAACGTGGATGATACCATTCGATTTGTCTTAGTGAGGCAAACAATGTGATGTATAATATGTTGACCTAAGTCATTCTCTAAGTGCACTGTTGCCGTAAACGGATTTTGGTAATTTTTGGACTTTAATATTGTTCCAATTTCGACGTGGATGGTACCAGTCGATTGGTTTTAATGAGCCAAACAATTTGGTGTATAACATGTCGAGCTATGTCATTCTGTAATGAAAAATAAATGTCGAATTCTCACACGTTAGACAACATATACAATTAACTCTTCAAACAACTGCTTATAAACCTTTTATTATTTAATGAGACTTAAATAACAGCACTATTCTGCAGTTAAAGATAGAAAAAAACAATCACATAAATCGTACTAGCACTTTCGGAGTTCTATTACACCATCCTCAGGTACGTTTTACATAACCGATTCGAACATCGAACAAACACATTCTTAGAACTTAACTAACAATGTTTAAAACTTGAAAAATTTAAAATTAAAAAAAACTAAATTAAAAACAAAAAATCAACATAAAAATAAAACAAAATAATAAAATATTATAACAAAAATTATTACAATTACAGGCTTAAACAAGACTTTCCTACCCATAACCCACCATTTCTAAGAAAACCATTAAAAGAAAACCTTTACTTAGAGATAAGTAATCCCTATACACAGTTTATAGGCATTGTCTAATTTCTTCTTCCAAAAAATTTCTTCTGCTCTCATTTACCACCATCACATATAAATATCTACCTCCTTAAAGCCTCTCTTGCCTTCTCATCCTTCCCGATTTTCGTTTATTCCTGTCATGCTTCTCCCTATCTAACTCATATCTCCATACCTGCGACGGTTCCCGTGGCAGCTTGTCATTAATCAAATTCTCCTTTGACTTCCTCTCAATAATTTCTATTGCCTCTGCTATCGTCGGCTGAGTCCTGGGTGGGATTTTCCTTATTACTTTAGCTTGCTCCCAGTTAATACTTAAATCTTTATCATATGCCTCTATTGCCAACATTGTTAATTTACCTTTGGCTATGTCATTCTTATGTTCAACAATCCTTGTAGCCATTGTTCTTGTGGTGACCCCTACATATGCCGATTTCTCTCCTGCGCTTAGGTCTTCTATGGAGATTTTGTACACTCCACTATGCTCTGTTTGTCTCCATGGGTCTTTGTCATTCATTGTAATTTATTGTGGAATGACAAAGACCCACGGCTCTGTTTGTCTCCATGGGTTTTTGTCATTCATTGTAATTTATTGCAGAATGACAAAGACCCATGGAGACAAACAGAGCATAGTGGAGTGTACAAAATCCCCATAGAAGACCTAAGCACAGGAGAGAAATCGACATACGTAGGGGTCACCACAAGAACAATGGCTACAAGGATTGTTGAACATAAGAATGACATAGCCATTAAATTTTTTATTCAAATTTTTGTTCAGTTGCTTAATTTTGTTCATTACAGTAAAAGATATGTATATAAATTTTTCATTCTCTTATTTTAAAATTATACTTCCTCTTGGCTATTATAGTTTAATTCCAAGTGATTAAACCCTATATATCAGTGATTAAAATTTATTTTTATCGTCTCTCTCAGATCAATTATATTTAAATATGATTTTAACCCAACAGAAATTCAATTTTATCCTGCTTTTTTGATATTAAAATAATTGTCATTATTTTAATATCATTAAAAAAATTGAAAATATCTCAAGATTTAACTGCTGAATAAAAAAAATTATTTCTTTCCATATTTTTGTTAATTTTATATAAAGCTTTTTAATATAACACTGACTTAGTGTTTGAATAAACAAAATGATTTTAATTGCATTTCTCAAAAATAAATGCTCTTATTAAAAAATATCCAAACATATTTTCAAACATACATAACCAGACTGAAATTTTAATCATAATTTGTTGCTATTTATTACTATAAATCCTCTATATGAAATCTTAATTTCTAGTAAATACTCTCTCTTTAATGCAAAAAATATTTTTTTTTACAACTTTTTGTTGATTTTTTTAGTTAATATTTATATAATCTGACATCTTATGTAAAAATATAAAATCATGTAAACAAAATATCATATTGCATAGTTTAAAATTTTTTCCTGAAGTACATGTTTCAAACATGTTTCTGTTTCATTTGTAGATGGATGTTTTTAGTTAGAGTAATCCAAATTCATTGTAAAGTTGTTAAGCAAGTGGATGAGACAAGCAAACAAGGGCAATAAATATGACCTTTGAGAATCAAAATATGATACTTCAACTTTGATGGTTTCCAAATTACATATCAAATTTTATTTTATTTCATCACATTATACAATATATTTTCTTGTTTATATTTTAACACTTTCTATCAGAGAAAAAATTTTTATTTTTTGCTGATTTTTTTAATCAGATATATAATATACAAATTATGATAGATTCAAAATTTCTGTCTTTACAATTAATGTCAAAGTAATTTGTCTTTAAAGAAAGATTCAAAGTATAGTAATCAATATATATATTGTAATAAGGTCAAACTTTTTGTCAAACATATTTGTCATTTCTATTTATATGTAGCAATAGTTTCTTCAAGAATTCTTTACTTTCTAAAATTTATTTATTAATTGCATTATAAAATCATGTTAATTTTGTAATTGTATTACAAAATAAATATTTAGTATTATTTGTTGTTTATTGAACAATTTTAAATGAATTTTTATGAAACTATTTCAGAATTTATTAATACATATAAATAAGAAGACTGTTGCATGTAGGAACATCTTGCTTGTTATTTAAAATTTAATAAATAGCTTAAATAAAAATCCAAAATCAGATAAATATTAAAGTATTCAAAAATGAATTTTGTTAAAAGTTTTCTATGTAAATATACAGTAACCAGAAATTTAAGATTGCTTAAACACATCACAAAGCAACACAATCAACTATTACATCATTACGAGTTTTTTTAGAAACTATTACTTTATTGTATATCTCAATAAGAGTGATCATGTAGGTCAGACAGCAGGTACTTTTTTTATTAATTTTAATGCATTTTAAAATGTTATGATTGCATCAGAATGGACAGAGATTTGGAAAAATTCTGATTATTTTTTAATTTTATTAAAAATTCTTTAATATTGGTTGTTAATTTTTTTAATCATGATACAGAATTCTTAATTTGACCACATCCAGGTTAATTAACTTATAGAATTTATTACTACTACTAAAATTATTATTATTGTTGGTCATTTTCAATTTACAATTTTTTTTGACCTATGATGGAGTTATTAAAGCATAACCTACCTGAATATGAATAGGTGCATTAGTAAATAGAATGACTAAATGAAATTTAAATATAGATAAGAAAATTTAAAGTTGCGATATTTTTGGAAAAAAGTAAATTGTTTAGAATTTTTTATTTACATTTTATGAAAATTCAATAAAAATTGAAAGATTTTATGCATTTACTTAACTGTGAAATTGAAGAAATCTAAATCACATAAGTAGAGGATATACTAAAATGTTTAACTTTTAGTATAACCTCTACTTATTCATTTTCAATATTCCTTAATATTGTGTTATTAATGAATATTGAAAATGAATAATGCAACCATAATGGATTACATATTTATTTCCCATAATGAATTAAGTAAACATTGTCTTTTTTTTTAGTATTAAAATACTTAAAGGGAGCCTATTACTACATGAGCCATTTCCTTTCATAGAGAAGGAAACAATTTGAATCAGCAGATTGATTGCTGTTTCATATGACCAAAGTTCCCTCTTTTTTTGAGGATGGAATTTTGTTTCAATCTACCATTGGATATATAAAAATTTGACACACAGATGAATAAAGAAATGAAGATGAAAGAGAAAAGAAGGTAGAAAGGAGGAAGAGCAAAGCAAACAGAAAAAACGAAACAACTGTTAGGACAACATATTGATACAATAGCTGTTTGCAACTAGAGTCCAGAATCAATACACAGTGATCCCTGAAGTTACTTCTTATATCAGACAGATTGGCAATGTTATTCAAGATATAAATAAAGATCAATTTTCCCATAAATGCAATGTTAAAATGGTGTAATTGGTTTCAGATCAAAAATTTTAAACAAGAAAAGCAGATTCTTATTCTGTACTTATGAAAGATTTACAAAAATATGAAATCTGATAAATCAAATGAAAATTCCTTTTCTGTTTAAATTATAAGAAGAAATTCTCTCTTCAACTATAGCCAGGGCATTTAAATAATTATTAATATTCAAATAATGGAAATTGCAATAAACAAGTCATTGATCACTGCTTAAGGAAATCAAGCACTAAACTTTGAGAGAGAGAAGAGATTTATATCAATCTTCTAAAAGGAAACAAGCATTTTCTTTATTTTCAAGTATCAAGTATCAAGCATTTTTTCATCCTTGTTTTGCTGCTACTGCTCAATCATTCAAATCAATATCATGAAGAATCTTGAATGAGTCCAAGCCTCTATTCAATTTCCAAATTGTCATGATAATGATCTGCAGGTTTCAGGTTAAAATCAGATCCTTCAAGTGTGATTTGCTTCAGAATTTCAATAAGATCATCAAATCTGAGCTTGTCATCATGGATATAAACATTTTGTCTAGGAAAATAACAAATATGGAACAATGTAACTCAAGATGACATAAGCTATAGAATTCTTTTACATCGATGGGTGACAGTAAAGACAGATTAGTGAGCTAAATGAGTCAGAAAATGATAATTCAAGAATTCTCTCTCAAGAAACTGAACAGTTAATTTCTCCAGGTATATATCTGTCCCCATAAAAGTAGTCCCTTTTAAAATGATTTATTAGATTCTTCTATTTTAGTTAAATTCTATTGTGCCCATAATTTCACACATTGCTCTAAATACATACTGTATCTTTTTACTGCAATGAATAAGCTTTATAAAATGTTTTCTAATTGCGTTCTCTCTCTCTCTCTCTCTCTCTACACACTGGATCCAACTAATACTTATTCATGCAATCTCACAGTTATCAACAAACTAAATAAAAATTGAAACTTACATTAGTGTCAGGCTTGAGATTCAAAGAAAAAATACAAATATCACCACCAGTGCCGTGACTGATATATGTGCAAGACGTGCATCGCACATGGGCGGCCAAACTGAATGTCACAAAAACGGAAAACAAGATATAAAATAAAATTAAAAACTAATAAAACAAAATAAGAGGAAAAAGGAAACTTATTTCCTTAATATGTAAATCTGAAAATTCTATTCATTTGAAAAAGATAAATTAAAAAATGAAAATCAGTTTTAATGTCAATTTACGAACTAATTCAATTAATATTTTACGCAAAGGCAAATATTAGAATCATGCAAAGATCTTCATCTGAAATTAACAATCTCACAGTTATCAACAAACTAAATAAAAATTGAAACTTACATTAGTGTCAGGCTTGAGATTCAAAGAAAAAATACAAATATCACCACCAGTGCCGTGACTGATATATGTGCAAGACGTGCATCGCACATGGGCGGCCAAACTGAATGTCACAAAAACGGAAAACAAGATATAAAATAAAATTAAAAACTAATAAAACAAAATAAGAGGAAAAAGGAAACTTATTTCCTTAATATGTAAATCTGAAAATTCTATTCATTTGAAAAAGATAAATTAAAAAATGAAAATCAGTTTTAATGTCAATTTACGAACTAATTCAATTAATATTTTACGCAAAGGCAAATATTAGAATCATGCAAAGATCTTCATCTGAAATTAACTGATGTACAAAGAAACCACTATTGATGGACATGATTTATTTCATGAAATTTTATCAGTAAGGGCACATATAAAAGCAGAAAACATTGTTTCAATCTATATAATGTACTTCAATATATTTTTAAAAGCAATCTTCAAGGAACATTTCCTAATTTATTTGTCACACTTATGATCGTTTTAATTCTGCCCAGTTCTGTAACATCTGGTGAATGTTCTTTTTCAAAATTGAAGATACAGTGGTACCTCGCAATTTGTCAGTCTTACAATTCGCAATATAATTTTGCAGAAAAGGCTCATGCACTTACATGGAATTGTGTGATGTCATTTGTTATTTGCATGGTTATTTGTCAATTCTTGTTGGGCTGCTTTGGTGATTGCTCATGTTGTTTAATTTTCAATTATGCCTTTTTTTCAGAAAGTAAAAATTTGCACATCCATAGTTATTTTTTTTCAGTGAAATTTAGAGATGGGTTCAAAGAGAAGTGAATACAGGAATAACTCAGAAAACACTCGATTGAGCATAGAGATGAAAGAAATTGTAGATAAAGTGCAGAAAGATAAAACAATTACAGAAGTAGCTCAAGAGTATCCTTAAAATTATTTCTGCTTAACTTATTATAACTTAATATTTTAAACTCAAGCACATTTCAGCAGTAATTATGCACACTACTATTTATTTAGTGAAGCACTTTCAGTACAAGACCATCTTCAGCACTATAAACCATAAGATTAGACATATATAATTAAAAAATTTATATGTCTGATCCTATGGTTTATAGTGCTGAAGATGGTCTTGTATCGAAAATGCCTCACTAAAGAAATAGCAGTGCATAATTACTGCTGAAATGTGCTTGAGTTTAAATATTAATTTTCTATAAGTATGTTTTTAGAAAATTAGTTAAATACTCAGATTTATTATGAATATTCTGTAATCCTAATTTTAAAAAAATATAACAAAAGTTCAACAAGACTGCACAAAACACAAACCAAAAAATAAAACTCAAAGCTCTTTAGCAGTCAAAAAACTTTAATCAGAAACGTTTTCAACATACCTAGCACCTTCCTCAGCTGTTCTGATTAAAGTTTTTTGACTGCTAAAGGGCTTTGAATTTTATTTTTTGATTTAAAAAATATAATTAGTAATTACAGTTCAATTCTAATTTACTCCACTAAGGGTCTTAGTTTAAAGTTAGAACAATCGTCTACTAGTGATTTCCACTTCTTAAATGTAAGTATATCCACTGAAGATGGAGAGTATATTACAAAAGTTTTCCGAAAACCTACGTACTGCCCAGTAATAATACCGGCATGGTCATATGAAGCTGAAATGTGCTTGAGTTTAAAATATTAAGCTCAAGAGTATGGCATTCTAGGACAACTTGGCTATGTTTTGCAAAAGAGAGAGAAGATTATGAGTACTAGAGTGTGGCTAAAGCAATAAAGATTTCTGACAAGAAGATATCTTTAATCAATGAAGAGATGGTAAAGCTACTTCTCACCTGGATTAGATAAAGATAGATTAAGAGAGATCCAGTAACTCAGGCAATGATCTCTGAGAAGGCCAGATTAATTTTCGAAGAATTGCAAAAGAAAACTCCAGGATGTACCTCAAATCAAACCGAGGAATTTAAAGCAAGTTGAGGTTGGTTTCACAGATTCAAATGTAGAATAGTATAAAGATAACTTTATTTCAACATCTAAGGTTAATAAATTGTGTATATTGTGTATAAAAGAATGTATTTTGTAATTTAGTATGTTATATAATAGTAAAATATGTATAGAAAACAAAATAATATAGTATATATCTCTCACCTGCCCATTAGGGAAAGTGGGACGGCAGTCCGATAACAAATTAATCTATTTTCCTAGTCTTATATGGGAAATATTGTCCTGCAATTCGAAAGTTTCTCAATTCGGTGATAGTTCAGCAATGGATTAGTGTCGAATTGCGAGGTACTACTGTAGTCAAAAACTATTTAAGAGCAATAATGCACAAGAACATCTAGCAAATTTATCAATTATAGCAATAGAGCATAAATTATACGATGAAATTGATTTACACGATCTTATATCGGAATTTGCTCTTAATAAAGCACGCCAAACTTATTCTTGTAAATTTTTGTTTTCCTGTTAATATGTTATTTTTGAAAATATTAAATTATTTGTTATCTAATTAGATATTTAATTTTTGTATGCAGTGAAGTTTGAAATTTATTTAATATTACAGTTATATGAAACAAAAATTTTGTAATTTATGACAATTTCCAAGATGTTCTTCATTTGTGTTATAGCTGTTATGTATTGTACAAGGGCTATTTTTTTCTTCAAGGTCCGATCGGTCGCGAAATGAAAACCACAGTGAAAATCAAAAGTGTTTTATTTGGAACATTTAAATACATCTTCCAGCTACTCCTCTACATAGTTGCCATTCCGACTGAGACATTTGTCATAGTGTGGTACCAACTTTCCAATACCCTCGTCATAGAAGGCAACCGCCTGTGCTTTCAGCCAATGCTCTACGCTGGTCTGCAGTTCGTTGTCTGAGCCAAATTTCTGTCCTCCTAGCCAGTGTTTCATGTGAGCAAAAAGATGGAAATCGGAGGGAGCCAAGTCCGGCTGTATGGGGGGTGATCAAACATGTCCCACCGAAAACTCTGCAGGAGCTTCTTTGTCGCAGCTGCAGTGTGTGGCTGCACGTTGTTGTGAAGAAGGACAATGCCTATGACAACATTCCTTTGTGCTTTTTCTGAATTGCCCTTCGTAGACGTTCAAGAGTAATGCAGTATGAGGCTGCAGTAATGGTCGTGCCACGTTCCATACATTCCACCAAGAGAACACCTTTCTGGTCCCAGAACACAGTAGCCATACACTTTCTGCCGGAGAAGGTTAGCTTGAATTTCTTTGGTTTACTCGGGGAATGAGAATGCATCCACTGTTTGGATTGCTCTTTTGTTTCTTCAGTTTCGAAATGGACCCATGTCTCGTCCCCTGTGACAACTTTGTTCAAAAATTCTTCTCCGTCATCATGTTAGCGCTGCAGAAATGTTAAGGCGGCGCCCATTCGCTGTGTTTTGTGATGGTCGGTCAGCATCTTCAGAACCCATCTCACACAGAGTTTGCGGTACTGCAGTCTCTTACTCACGATGGTAAAAAGAGCTGACTGTGAAATTTCGGGAAACGACTCACTCAACACAGAAATTGTGAACAGACAATTTTCTCGAATCGCCTGATCCACTCGCTGAACCAATTTTTCGGTTATCACACTCTTTCTTCCCTGCCTGCCTGCATCATGAACGTCTGTACGTCCTGCTTCAAAGTCCCTGCACCACTGCCGCACTTTGCTGTCACTCATGAAAGTTTTTCCATACACATTACTCATTCATTGATGAATTTCGGCTACATTGCATCCCTCAGCATGCAGAAATCGAACAACAACACGCACTTCACACTTTGCGGGAGAGACTATTATGTGAGGCATGTTTACGTGCACACTGCACGCTCAGAACTGACAACTGCATCTGGACGCGACTGACGGGCATACTAGAGACACTGCGCAACACACCTGTGCACAGCGTCATCAGATTTTCACGGGAGTTTTCGTTTCGCAAATGATCGGACCTTGAAAAAATAAAAATAAAAATAGCCCTCATATTATTACCAATAATTTCTAAGATGTTATGACTGTCATGTATTATTACTGATGAAATAATAAATGAAATTATTTAAAGTTGTATAATTATGATTATTAATTTTCTAGTTTTTGTTTTATTGATTGAATGGAGACTGCCATTGATTTATGGGGTGGCCAACAAACAGTTGCACACAGGTGACTGAATTTCTTGGCACAGCACTGATCACCACAGACTACAATATTAAATCAATCATATCTTTTCTACACTGTTTTTTATTCTTGCATTCATCCATTGCATTCACCCTATTCTAAGTCCTCTTCCCAACTGTTTAAAATTGTAAGCTCATAAAAATACTTTATTAACTAATCTAAATTCATTCTATATTTAGTCATCCTTATCTTTCAAATCATATGCATTCAGCTATTTATTTGCATTTCAAACTTCTCATATATAGGCAGTACTTGAATTAGTAACAATTTGTTTGCAAATTTTATAATGACTTTCTCCAAAACTCACTGCATCCCCATCATCATCTCTGCCTTATACTTCTGCAATATACTATTTCTATATCCTGGGATGCATTTCTTCTAGATTTTTCCTTGATTTGTGATTGATATTTTTAGGTACCTTTAAATTCTTTAACTTATGCTAACTAGTGCAATCCATCACGAGAAAAGCTTCTCGTGTTTCTAAATATTGCAACATCTATTCAAGGAATATATTCATACAATCAATATTGACATTTGGTCAAGTAAACTAGAATTCTTTCCATTTCTAAAATTAACTGCACTGGAGATAAAAATTTTGCCTACCTAACTTTATCTTAACCTGTGTCCTAACACCTTTTAAAAACATCCATGTCCAACTTTTGAATGTGTACCAAACTGCATTCAAAAGTTGGACATGGGTGTTTTAAAAAGGATGTTTTTCACATTTATTACATTCAAACTTGTGAACAAAATTCATTTAATTCTAGAATTTCTCACTTCTCACCAGTTTGTAATATCTTCAATCTTATCCTCTGCATCATAATTTATATTATCTTTCCAATAACCGAATATGGTATTCTCTTGTTGACTCATGTTTCCCTTGCCACTCCATGAAACCATCTATTATGTTTTTACACCACTGTTAGTCTTATTATCTAAAGCAAGGATCTACCTTAAACTCAATATCCAATTCCTTATTAATCTTTGAGATATTTTCTTCTGTTTTACTATTTGTCATCCATCTATTTCTATTGTTGGCATCATTATCAGAAATCTTTTGAAAAATTCCGTGAAATGAACTGAATCCAGTACCAATCTTCTCTTCATTTACTGCCAATTTTCCTATCTTTTGAAAATGAAGTGCTTTCATTATCAACCTTAATATCTCCTCCTTTCAAGAGAGAAAATTTCCTGCTTAGGTCTACTATCGACTCATCTTCATAGGCAATCAATATTGGAATTGGCTTCAAATTCCATTTTATGGAGTTAATGTCACTAAATCTGCTAAAATTTTTATTCAGATCTTGATCGAAAAAAAATATTTGACTTAACTCTACTTGCAATGTATATAGGAGAGAGTATTGAATTACATAATGTCATTATACAGAATTTCAACCAACTGAAGGTAATCTCTATTGACAGGTCTTTCTTCATATAGCTTCCAAAACCTTATAATGGCATTTCTATCCATTTTCCATAATACTGTCTCCTAATATCCTCCATCCAGTGAATGATATTATAATCATTCCTAATGAGACAATAGACCAGCATTTCTCAACTGGGGTTCTCCTCAGATCTTTAGGGTTCTGCAAAAAAGCATGACTAAAAAATAATAATCATTTTGTGAACCATGTGAAAATGAAAACTGAAGAAGTTCCTTCTGCCTACACTACTGATTTGCATTAGAGTTGATATGCTTTATGGGAAGAAGAAATACAAAAAGAATAGGCTAATAAACTGACAAAAATAAAGATTCAGAGAAAAACATTAATGAAGAGCATTGACAATTGTTATTGTATTTTACATTCAAAATTTATTGATCATGCTATTGTACCATGAGCTATAGATATAATAGTTTTTATTTATGCAAGAGTTCCTTGAAATCTGAAAATTATTTCAATGGTTCCAAGATAAAAAGGTTAAAAAAGGCTGCAGTAGACACTGTAGCCTTTCTCAATCTGATTAAGTTTTTTGATAACAGTTCTATCTACACTGTTTTTCTAATCATTAATTGCATTCAATGGAAAAAGTTCCAATGTCAGCTCCTTATCAGATTCTGATCTATTAAAAAATCCAAATATTTATCTTGCATCTTTCCAATGACTTCACACATTAGAGTTCTTTTGCTTTCAAAATTATTCTATGCTATCCTATCAATAGACTACTTTGAATGCTTTTTTTTTCTTCTCACCATGCATTTTTTCTTAGCACATCAGTATGGCACAACAACAGGTAGTCATCAGAAATTTAATACTGTGGGTAGTGTTAACAATAGTTACCTTAAAATCAATATGAAGCAGAACATTATTGTGACTGGATAGGATATAAGTTCCTGACTATCTCATTAACATAATCAAGGCAGGTCCTCACACAATTATCAGGATCATGTCAGAAGACAACTCAATACCTTCAAATCAATTATAAATAGTTTTTCTTCATCAACGGAACACTGGATATGTTTCTTATGATCATAATTTGAATGAAATTCTGCAGATAGAAAGTATACCTATCAAGATGGACTACAGTTCATTTTTTCATAAATACATGTTTATTTTTGTTTACAAAATATATAATGTAAACACAATATTTACCACAAAAATTTACATATTTACCATTTATTTTTAAATTAATGATTTCTAATATATCTCATCTTTATTCACACAAATACAAAAAAACAATGATTTAGGGCAACAAATCCCAAACTGTGTTCCACAGTAGGTCAATAAATATTCTGTAAAAAATTATGAAAATTAATATAAACCTCATATGATTTTAAATGTTATGCCAAGTTGAAACTGGAATTGACTAGTTTATTTTACTATTTTTGCGTTGTTTATTTTACATAATTACAATTTGATAATAAATGTTTGTTTTCTTTTCTTTACTCTTATACTTACTTGCGTAATTTATTTATTATTAATATCCAATAAAATAACCAAAGTGTTCCATAAAAATTTCAGGATTTGTGAAGTGCTCTCTCATAGAAAAAGTTTGAGAAACACTGATTTAGGGAATGAATAATAGATTATATTAGAATAACAAATCAGCTGATTTTTGTTTACATTCAGTCATTTCCTGCAATAATTAATATCGTGTCATTTTCCCAATATTATTGCTGAACTTGTTTTCTTCTAGTCACCATTTCTCAACTAAAATTAATCAAATTTTTGCAATTTTTTAATAATATTGTGAAAGAATAATAAGAATTTGAATAAATATTAATATTTTTAATAGTAATATATATAAGTGGAATTTTCGGACAAAAACGTTTTAAAAATTTCTTCTCAATAATTTGCCAATTTCGGCTTACTTTTAAAAATTATTTTGGCTCACTCAAAAACAATTTCCTTTAAAAATACACTAGTTTAAACACTATCAACAGGAAGTGGTTCCTATTGAAAATATTCAAATTTTGTATTGATTTTATTTTTCATGGATTTCCTACAGAGGGGGAAAAAAACCAGTTTAAGCTCATGCTCTCAGCAAATCAAATCTCAAAATTTTCCTATAGCCAGTATTAATGTGTTAGCTGCAACAATTGCAGTTCCATCAAAACTTTCCACTTTTGGATCAATAATCTGAAGTATCAATGGTTCAAAGATTGTAAACTGCTTATACTTATATAAATAACTAGAGTCACACTAAAACTCAAGATGTAACTCTAAAAACAGACCCAACAGTAGCTTTAAACTCAAAAGTAAATAAATTTCTGAGAAATAAGGATTTTCCTTGACTTTTTAAAAACCAGAAAACTTGATACAACAGCCTATTCCGGGTTCTTTGTATATATCAAGATGCATAAAGACCCCATGCAAGTTAGATTAATATTAGAAAGATCTCCAATTTACTATCTGAAAGCATCTTTAATTAAGTGGTGTAACAGTAAATTAGAGATTTATACACTGACGGAAAAAAAAATCCCAACACCAAGAAAAAATTATTGTAGAGTAATGTTGAGAGAGCTCGGAAACGGTCACCTCTCTCTTGAGACCTAAACAGTCAGCTGGGTCTCTACACGATCGCTGCAGCATCAATAGGCCGCCCGACCATACGACTCGTCTGCCGAGGAGAAAACAATCATCATCCGACGGAAGTACCAGCCCCGGATCTTCGTCAGTTCTCCAGTCCTCTTCCAGTGAACTACCTTCTCCAGGCATCAACCACCATCGCAAAGGACACTTTCCTGTTCTACACGCCGAACGACATCCACGTATCTAGCACCAGCGTGGGAGAAACCCCAAATTGTAACGAGGTATTGTCCTCCGACTTAAATTGTCGGGTTTGTTGTTTGTACAAATCTCTCTCTATAAAAGAGGATGTTTGTTTTTACAAACGTTGTCTCCGAGTCCGTCTGTGTCTAACATCTCGTTACCCAGCCTTATCTACGTCTCACGCCGCTCATAGGCCATTCGCTTGTTGAGGACCGCTCACTCGTTAATTTTCGGGCTCTGCGGGCCGCGGGCTTCACATATCATACAGCATAATCTGGCAGCTACGCCAGTAATAGCATACATAAATGAATCAAATGTTTATATAAAAAATGTGAATATTTTAGTATTGTTCTTGTTCTTTCGATTTTCTGGAATACATTTCTAGATTTGACAGATAATATGCATTGTTTATAGATATAAATAATACATCTTAGTAGATACTATTTACCATTTATTGAAAAAGGCAGAGAGAGTACTCGTATATTTAAGTCATCGATTGATTTTTTGGCAGCCCGCCTCACCAAGTGTTTTTTAACAAGTCACATTCAACAAACTATTATTTGTAGTTTCGAGCAATGCATTTTCACATAATATTTTTCTGATGTTAAATTATTTTCATAGTGTTTCTATAATAATGTTTTTAAACAATAAGGAAAAAATAATCATCATATTTGTAATAATAAACATTTTTTTTACTGTATTTAAATGTATGAAATAGGCAATTTAAGAAAATTGTATAGCCTATGTACACAAGATAGCATTGCCACTTAACTAATGAAAATTTAGAATCAATTTTGCGAATCAATTTTAGAATCAATCAAAACAATTGTTAAATCAATGCAATGTCAGGTTCTTTGTTTACTTTTGATTGTTTCTTTGTAACATGTAATTAATAAACATGATATGATATATAACTTTCATGGTTTTTGGTATCTCTCTTATACGTCACAGTGAGTCTATATGGCACTTTATCGTAACAAGTCTGCATTCCTAGTTTAAGCCTTTACAGAATGATAAACAAAATAAGAAGAGTGAAGGAGATTATTAGAAAAGAGGAAATGTTCCTCTCAAATGAGAGCCACTAATGGAAAAAAATTGCATCCTTTATTCGTTTCTCATGATACGCGAATGAGATGATGGCTGGAGCTATTCCCTATATAAAGAAGATACATAGATATAGAGGACTGTAATGTTTATCCTAATCATCTATATCTATCCGTGAATATATAAATCATATTATAATCTCTATTCATAATATAGAACAATTCTGTTTCTAATTCTAATAAAATCTATCTGGAGCATGGATGAGAGATAAGCAATGCAACATAATATTTATAAAAATAGTTTATTTAACAACCGATTTTCCATTTATTTAATGGCATTTTTATTTACTTTTATTTTATTATAGATAAATTATTGAAAGCAGAGTTGATAAAATGCAATAATCCTATGACAACCCATCTTTAATCAAAAAAAAACTGAAAACAGTAGCATGGTTATTGAGAATTCCATCTTTAATCACATCTCAAATAAAACAGTTGTGGGATCGAAACAGTTGACATTGGCGAGCGGAGACAGTTAATCAAGATGTCTAACATCAGGTGTGATAATTTATCTCGCTCACACCAAATGCGGATTTTGGCAGTAAAGGCCAAAAATTTTATTAAGGACGCGCAGATAAGTGATGTTCACAGTCCAAATACTGCTTTAAAACTACTTAACAATAAAATATATATAAACATTTATTAAATTAATAGATTAAAATAAAGGCTATTACCTACTACATTAAATTTACATTTACAATTTATTGTATAATCTAAATATTAAAGGATTTTATTTATATAATAATTTTCCGTATATCACGAGAAAAGAATTAAATAAATTGAATTTTTCAATTAGTATTTGATGATTTAAGTTTAGTCCGTGTCATTATCTTCTGAAAAAGTTTTTAGATTTTTCTTGTCTTTTTTATTAATTAAAGATTTCTTATCAATTTTAAGTCCTGTTTGTTTGTTTAATATAGTTTGGTTTTCATCGAAACAAAACTGACGCACGATTTATTTAATCGCTTATTTTATATACACTGACGGAAAAAAAAATCCCAACACCAAGAAAAAATTATTGTAGAGATAATAATAAATCTATTATTCAATCTTCAATATAATCTCCTTTTCTTTTAATACATTTCCAGTACTCAGGTAATTTGTAAATTCATGTAGAGTAAAAGTCTTTTGATTATTGACTAAGCCATCTATGAACCATATTTTTAATCTCTTCATTAATCTTGAAATACCTGCCCCTTTAAGAATCTTTTTAAGTGTCCAAACAAATAATAATTGCTTGGGGCTAAATCTAGAAAGAAGGAGAGTGTAAATTCAATTTTTTGATAGTCTCAGTTGCAATAATTGCAATATACAGGGTGCATCAGCTAAATCTGGACAAAATAAACAATTTAATTGAACAAAATTTCAACCTATTCAATCTTCAATTTTTACATAAAATTGCTAAAATTTTCTTACATTGTTGTGTGACTGAAAATCTTGGTGGACCTTTTTTCTATTTTGAAAAATCTTGTTTAGAACAAATTTTATTCAATGTTAAAGTCACCAAAATTTTTCAAAAAAATCGAGGTTATTACGACCTCATGAAGTAGGGCAGCAGCTGGTTCAACTCCGCCTGAGGACAAATTTTTTCTTTTTGGTTTTTAAGTAATCTAGCAGAAAATTTATTAGAAGAACTGAGAAAACATGAAATCAAGAGTTTTCAGTCACATGAACATGAATTTGCTACAACCGGCGAGTTAGCTTATACATACAGTAATCCGACATATTGTAAAGTATATTCAATAAGAAATTTTGGTCTAACAAAAAGTAATGTACTAGTTTATTGGAAAATGCTCTGAAGGGGCAGAAAAGGGTGAATAAACTCAAGAAAGTAAGTCTCAAATATTAAAAAGAAGTGTACAAGCATCAAAAAGAAATGTACAAGACTTAAAATCAATTTTTAAAGCTGAAGTATTCTGTAACCTCTGAACTTGGAAAAAATCTCTTCACCAAAAAAAGTATATTCCACCAACTAATACAACTCCAGCTACTAAGAAGCAACAAAAGTAGGGACTTAATCATATTTTCCAATTTGGCCACTTTTTGCCTTTATTTGTTCAGCTGCAGAATATACTTTTTTTGGTGAAGAGATTTTTTTCAAGTTTAGAGGTTAAAGTATACTTCAGCTTTAAAAATTGATTTTAAGTCTTGCTTATTTCTTTTTAATGTTTGAGACCTTCTTTCTGGAGTGTATTCACCTTTTTTTCTGCCCCTTCAGGGTATTTTTCAATAAACTAATAAGTATAAATCTTTATTTATTTTTTACATATATATTTTTCTTATTAGTAATAATCTAAGATATATGAAAAGTTTTGTCAATAACTAATCATAATCTTCATTTTACTAGGGGATTTACACCATTCAAATCATTGCCATATTACAAGAATATAGTAGTTTTTGACAAGAGACTTGAGTATTAATGGCATTCAAATACAACCCATACTCTTAAGAGTTAGAATCATTAAATCTTGTGAATTGCTATGATTTTTCATAGTTAAAAAATTCATATTCTCTACTTGTTTCTAATAAAAAATCAGCAGTTCTGCTGTTGTACATATTAAAACAATCTAAAAAATACATATATCCTAATATCAGTACAAAGTGCATATTTGTGACACAACTTCTCAACAAATTTTCATTATTAATAAACCATGGGTATACCAATCCCTATCAATTTATAATTAATCAGATATGGGCTTATGTAAAATCTATTCAAATTTTTCAAAAAATAAGTTTTTAAATCCAATAGTTTTGTGTTTGTAAACTACATGTATTTATTTTATAATACGTAATCTTAATTTATCACTCAAAATTATATTGATAATTTTTTTTTCATCTTATAATAGTGAAAATTATCAAAGATATTCAGAAAACTGAAGAGTGGTTTTTATTCACAATTTTAACTGAATTTGATAAAATCAAATATTTAATTTTATAAAGTTTAAACGCAAAAATATCAAAACTGAAAAAAAAAAAAAAAATAGACGTCAACATACTTTAGTACCTACTTCACGATGAAATCATCTAAATAAACAATATGTTTATAAAAGAAATGAAAAACCAAATTCTGCATCAAAATCCATACAATGACAACCACTAAAATATTTTTCTAATTTTAAATAAAATCTGAAGTATATTTCAAGGAGAAAATACGATCCATTATTGAAACCAAATTCATCATCAAAATCTATAAAAACACTACAAAATATTGATTAATACACGTGACAAAGCATAGAAGAATAAATTTGTTTTCAATTTTCCACAGCCTAAAATAGGCCTAATCAAGTTCTGTATCAAAACAATCGTACCTATTAAAACATTACACTCTTCTCTCTTTATTACATCTTAAAATTCTTATAATTCTTCAATATTTTAATAATACTTAGTTTTTTTTATTTAAAAAAATAGCTTGTTTTAGTTAATCAAAATAAGCAAAACTTCGTATTACGTCGACTCCATTTTGAAATATTCTCAAAATCAGAGACTATCCAAAATTTCACCAAGAAATTCGCTTCAATTATGAGAAATTGAATACTTATAGGAATATTCAAATTATTAATATGATATTTTAATTAATATGATTATTATTAATATGATATTTTCATAAATAAATTGTTTGGCAGTAATAAATTTTAAATTATTTGGACGTCATAAAGCTTTAATTTCAAAATTTAATTAATAGTTAATTTTGATCGTTGGTTTTGATAAATCTGTATTAATTAGAAACAATTATATATATAAAATTATTACATATATATTATATAATATATATAAAATTATATACAAACAGTATAATATCAAAATAATTCGAATATATGATAGACTCCCGTACAACACGAGGGTACATTGACTACATTTTCCGTTATAGAAAACCGCGTTATACGAGACAAGCATTATCAGACGATTTTATGCAAATTTAAACTTGTCTCTGAGTTCCAGCTCTGATCGCATATTGCTAATGAGATGTGTGTTAGTTTCAAATATGATTTTATTGTGTGCAGTGTTAATTAACGTGTTTAAAGAAGGTTTCTTTTAATAAAGGAAAAAACAAAACAAAATACATGTAACTAAATTTTAAAAAATTTTATATACGAGTACACTCCCATATAACACGGATTCCGAAAACGCAGATTCGTATAACGAATCTGTGGAACGGACGGAAAAGTTGTTAAAGTTGTCATGAGACGAAATAAACATCGTTTGATTTTTATTACGATCAGCGAATATTTCAAATAATTAGTATGTTAAATTTAACCTATGTGTTATATAGCAGCGTTTCTCAAACTATGAGTCGCGACCCCAAATGGTGTCGCGAAGCGAAATGCTGGGTTCGCAAAAATTAAATTCAAACCTTGAATTTCAGTTTATATGTAATTTCACAAAATGTCCAATATTAACATTTGACAACATATGAATTTTCAGTGTAGTTGGTTGATTGTATACTTGTATGTTTTATTTCATATTTAATATTTGGGGTCGCGAAAAATCTCGTAATGAAAAATGGGGTCGTGAATGAAAAAGGGTTGCGAAAAATCTCGTAATGAAAAATGGGGTCGTGAATGAAAAATGTTTGAGAAATGTTGGTATAGACAATAAATCGGCGAGTGCGTATTTCGTTCGCCATGAAAATTATATAGGATTGGTTTATAGTGTTGTATGAGTATTCGTCGTAATTTTCTCGTCGCGTTATAGGAGAGCGCATTATACGGGAGTTTATCTATATATACAGGGTGATTCAAAAAGGTTGTATCAAAATTTACTGACTTTGTAGAGGATAAAATTCCGAATAAAAAATCTGGTCGCGTTTTTTATTTGTTTGAGACTCCGTTTAAAAGATATAAAGCAAAAAAGTTTTGTGACTTCATTTCCGGTTTAGTCGAAAAATATTTTTAAACTATTTATTTGCATTTTTAAAATCATCTATAAATTTTAACTATTTAAAAACTATATTAAAAAATTTAGTGTATCGAGAACAAATTGTTTATTAAATTAGCGACCAATTATTTAAATGAAATGTAATTGTTTTTAAAAACGCAGCATTCATTTTCGAAGAACAATTTAACTTTCAAAAATGATTACGTACGAAAATCAATGCTACGTTTTTAAAAAACAATTACATTTCATATAAATAATTGGTCGCTAATTTAATAAACAATTTGTTCTCGATGCTCTAAATTTTTAATATAGTTTTTAAGTAGTTAAAATTTATAGATGATTTTAAAAATGCAAATAAGCATTTTAAAAATAGTTTTTGACTAAACCGGAAATGGACGTCACAAAACTTTCTTACGTTATATCTTAAACGGAGCCTCAAATCTAGTGACGGAACTACAATGCGCCGGACCGCAGAATTGTAGTGGACCCAAATCTTCTTTGCCTGTACTTTCTTTTCCTTTTTTTAAAGTTAATAACATAATACAATAAAAATTAAATGCACCATGAAAAAAGTGAAACATTCATTAAATCAGAGCAGTGCGGCGATAGGAGAAATAACCAAAAGTATGGAAATAAAAGATGTGATTAGAGGTTTTGCAAATTTAAAAATCCAACCGCAAGAATTTTAAATATATTTTCTTTTGATAATTTAAATGATGCAATTTGGTTCTTTATAGTTATTTTCTAATTTAAAAATATCTAGATAAAAATTTGATTTTTTGTGGTAGGGGCCCAAATAATATTTTGCGGGGGGCCAAAAATTTTAAGTTCCGCCACTGCTCAAATCAAAAAACGCGACTAGACTTTTTTACTCAGAATTTTATCCTCTAAGTCTGTAAATTTTGGCACAACCTTTTTGAATCATCCTGTATATAAAACTATTAATATATTACTAATAAATATTTTTTTGTTTTTAATCATTTTTATTTTTAATACATAATTAGTATTGAATGAACGTATCATCATTGGAAAGTATATTATAATGTAATTTATTACATTGATAGTTGATAGAATGTATAGTACAATCATCCATGGACTATGACTACATTATATCAAATGCTCCCATTGAATGCTCATAAATCTTCGTTAATTGCTCCTAAGCCAAGTCCTAAGCTCAAGAATGACTAAGCTTAATAAATATTGTAAATGATAATTTTATAGCCTTTGTAATATACCAAAATTATATACAGTCAATTCTCGTTATTCGCGGATTCTGTATTCCCGTATTCGACTATTCGCGAAAATTTATTTGTAACCACAAAATCGATATTCGAGGAGTTTTCGCGCTTATTTGCGGACTCCTGCTGAGCAGCGAAAATACTGTTACCAATGTAAACTCTTTCTCTCTAATAAAGGAAGTTGTTTGCTACCAAATGCAGTCTCTGTATCGGTTTGCCGGAAAATTTCTCATTATCCTTGTCCATTCCACAGACCGCAGGTAGGCCTAAAGCCTGTTCATATCGTCCGCAAGTCCCATAGAAAAATGTGCCCCTATGCTTGAATGCAGCCTCAAATTTAGACGCCTAACTTCCTGCGTATTTGCTCCTTACATCAAAATTTTAGATCTGAGGCAAAAATTGACACAAACGATACTGACGCAGTTTTTCAACGGAGTTCAAAAAGACAATGTATCAGCCAGGGTCTATATAAAAAACTATCAGTCAAAAATAAGATTTTATTTATTACATAGTTAATGGTTTAAAAATTAAATAAAGATTACTGTAATTATAATACTGTACTTTATATGGTATTATACACTGCATATACTGTAATTATTTGTAAGTAATGTAATACACATTAAATAAGATGTCTGTAAACAGAAAAAACACATTAACCAAGTATGAAAATGTTAGGAAGAAAGATTCGCTGGAACCTAACTCTATATTTCCCATAGGCATAATGGTTCACTATTCGCTAATTCAGTATTCGCGAAGAATTTACAGAACTCGAGAATCGACTGTAATTTTTTAAAATTATTAATAAAAAAATTAATGATATAAAAGTATAAATAATAAGTTAGCCTAATTTTAAATACTTTTATGCAGTAAATTCATTGAATAAATCAATGATTACTATTCAGTATTACTGTTTATCGCTAGAGGGAGTGATATCTACAGTGTTTTTGGCAAGTTTTAGCAGTCAGTAAATTTTTAACCCGGTATTTTTTTCAAATATCCGCAAAATAATTGTGAGACAAAATACGAAAATCAAATCTTTAATTTGACCTTCTAGGGATGAAATCGGTAATTTTAGATTAACTTTCGGATAAATTAATTATTTATAGAAATCAATTAAGCCCTTAATTTAATTGTTTGCGGTAACGACTGTGGTTTATGCAAGAAATTTATCGGGTCCCTTTCATCATATTTTGATTCCATGGAATCTATATCTTATTGAATTTGTCTCAAAAATTGAACAATGTTGTAATTAGTTGTAACTAATAGCTAACTTTTTTCTTGTTTGCTTGTTTGATGGTATATTGGATATTATTTGAAGTAAAGTGACCAGATGTTTTATGTTGGAATGTGGGACGTATCCAAATGATGATAAAAAACGCTTAATACATCGATGAGGACACCCTTTTCTTAATTTATTTAGTTGTGAGCAATTAAGATGTTATTGGATCTATCTTTTTATGTATTATTAATATAAAATTACAAAAAACATGATAAATTAATAAAACAAAATTAAAAATATTCTTTTCATTACAAGAAAGTAAACTACACAGAAACTAAAATAGTCTCAATACAAAAAATATGTAAAATGACTATATAGATACCCAATCATCAATATAATGAATAATAATAAATAAATAAATAAATACATTATTTATATGTATTTTTTCACAGAGTGAAATTTTTAATAAATCTTTAATATTTGAAATATTCTTATAAAATACTTCATAAGAATTAGAAAAATTGCACTTAATTTGTATCTGATAATATTGCCTTCAACATTTCTACGCTAAGCTGAGTTTTTTCGGAGGTATAAACCTTATTCACCATTAAATAAAACTTTCCGTTTCACCATTGGTGCATGGCAAGCATAATGCAAATTTGATTATTTTCTTAATTCTGAATGGTATGTTGTTTGTATCAAAGTGATTAAATATTTATATCTATCTTGCATCAGTGATGTACAGTAAGTGATAGATACTGCATATCCCTTTTTTCTTTTAATTTGAATTTTGAATTGGCTATTTCTGTAACAACTCCATAATAGTATTTTTATCATCTTCAATACTTGTCGTATATAAGTAGAAACATTTGTTGTCACTTAATAACAATAGCATCATCTAGTATGAAGAAGAAGAAACAGCAACTTTGTGCTGTTGCAAAAAATTTAAAAATATTACATGTCCAATCCGTGACAGTTTTCATTGCAGGACAAACAACTCAAATCCAGGACGTCTGGTCACTTTAGTTTGAAGATATATGATCTGTTTTATTGGGTTAGTCAAGTAATATTGGATTTTTCAGTAAGAAACAGTAGTCATTTTTTTAAATATGACTACTGTTACAATATATTATTTAATAACTTTATTAAATAATATATTGACCATTTTGATCCACAATCTTTGACCATTATGCAGGCAACTACATTCTTCCATTCTCTCAGAACTTTCTATCTTTTTCAGCAAAGAATCTTGGCCATTTTGTAGGCCTTCAGATTAATTGATTGGCATTTAATGGTGTGAGGACCTTTATAGGGCAAGCTATATCAGACAATGAGTAAAAATAACACGATTAGACAGGGCCTTCAGAAAATCAAAGTTCTTATCATTGGAAGTTTTGCAGACATCAAAACAAATGGTAATCCAAAGGTACAAGATCAGTTGAATATAATGGATGGATGAGAACATTCCAATTCAGCTCCCTCAATTTTTGTCAACTCTGCAAAGATACATGTGATCTTATATTATCTTGGTGGAAGACTGCTCCTTTTCTATTAGCTAGTTCTGGCTGTTTTTTCTTGATTGTTTCCTTCAGTTGGTCAAATTGGGAACAATACTTCTCAGAATTAATGTTTTGATTAGATGATAGAAGATGATGATAAGACTATTCTCTTCCAATTTCACTATATGCATAGTATTGCCTCCTTGGGGTGTAACAGTGTCCTTGGGCATGGTTAATGGAATGAGCCTGGCTTATCTCACTTTTTTCATTTCACATTATTGTAAACAATCCATTTCTCATCACTCATAACAATCTGCTTCAAAAGTGGTTGGTTATTATAGTATTTCAATAGTGAATCTCAAACTGAAATTTGATTTACTAAATTTGACTCGCTTAAACTATATGAAATCTAAACATCATATCTGGAAACTATTTCAAGTTAGTATAAATGGTTTCCTATGCTGGATTTCAATATTTTCAATATCTCTGAAATCTTCTATGTTGTATAATGTGAATTATTTTTGATTAGAATAGATAATTGATCATTATCAATCTCAATAGGCTGCTGAAGATTTATCATTAGCCAGACTAAAATCTCCATCACAATTGTTTTTAAACTAACTTTGAATTATTCAGTCATTTACAGCATTATTACCATGTACATTGGAAATCTTTTTTGTTTGTGCAGTTTTTTTCCCTTTGTGGAAGTAAAAAAAAAAAAACATAATTGCTTGAAAGTATACTTTGTTACTCATTTTCTAAACAAAGTCAATTCAAGAAAATTTAACCAATGGTAATAATTTTTTTTAAACCACATGTTGAAGTATCAGCTGTTAGAATTTTTATGTATTTTATAATATATAAATATAATATAGATAATAATAATATTTTATGCTTTTTATTGAAAATACAAAAATGCCATTTACTGCAAAAATCTGACATTACTTTTTGGCCAACCCAATAGTAAATAATAATAATCCAAATTAGTAGAAGCACAGATATTTAGCTTATCAAAGCATTTGCTTTTGATGCAATAAAACATGAAGTTCAATGCAGGCAAGAAGTCTACTTCAATATAAACAAATCTTTTCCCATGTTTGAAATTAGATTTTATATATTTTCAGATTTATAACAGAATTCTTATTTCTATTTATTTTTTTTTATTAATACTATAAATCTGAACAAATCTTAATTATAAAATATAGAGTGATTCATATCTGGATTTTACATTTTGATAAATGTTGAATTGTTGCAGTTTGGAATAAGTTGTAATTGATAAGAGAGTAGAATCCCTATCTTGATATAATGATAAATGAATATTAAATGATAAGAACTATAAAATAAAGCACTCGTATGCAGTGAAGTAAGGTAAATATAATTTATTTGGAATATTTTTGATTGTACAGGAATCCCTTGATTAATATGCAAAGCAAATTTGAGACTAACCTTTAATATATGCAGTGCCAAATTTGATTAGTGCACTTCAAGTACGATTTTTTTGGTTTTTTTTTTTTTGCACAAACCTCAAGCATTAGCAACTGAATCTCGGGGATTGTAGTCTATGTCATGGGTGTCCAATCTTTTGATATCTTTGGGCTGCATTTGAAGAAACAAAATAGTCTTGGTCCACACATAAAATATACTAATTCTAATGATAGTTGTTAAACAAAAAGGTAAAAAATAATGTACAATATATAATATCCACCATGACAAATAAGCAAAAATGTGGTAGCATAATAATCTTTGACTTCTTTTCGTTCAGAAATTTTTCAAAATGATTATCATAACTTAATAATCTTTGACTTCTTTTCATTCAGAAATTTTTTAAAAATCATTGACACCAAAAAGTTTTAATCACTGAAGTAGGAAATATTTTAGAAAATGGAAATATGAAATGTAGATAGGTATATAAATAATAAGAACTTCATTAAGTACATAAAAAAACTCAATGTTTTAAGGAAGTTTACGATTTTATGTTGGGCTGCATTAATTAAAGCGCTGGGCCGCATGCGGCCCACACGTTGGACATCCCTGGTCTACATGATTAGAGCACTGCAATAAATTTATTTATTTATTTATTTAATTCTGTTAATATTATGATTTTCATCATGTAATTGTTATATTTTAAATTTGTTCATAATTTTATTTATTAATAAATTTAGCCTGAATGGCAACTACCTAATAATAGTCATTACAATATTATATAGCCAGCCTTGCTTTCTTTCCTTGCCAGTACTCAATGTCTAGAGACATGCAATTATTTTTTACAAAATTTATGCAATTTTATAAAAAATAAATTTGAATTCTTACTATAAATTTTTAAATACTTATACATATTCATTAATGATTTACAGTACATGTAATGCAATATAGATATGTTTTGTGAGAGAAAAAAAATATGTTTTATAATTTTGATATTTTCCAGGATTCATTATAATTATTCCCATTGTCTTTTTTAGTTTGATTAGTGCGGTTTTGATATCTGCGGTGTATTGCGAGATAGTTTAATTAATGCAGTTTTGATATATGCGGTGTATTGCGAGGATTTATTAACCATAGTTTGATTAGTGTGGTTTTGATATGCGGTGTATTGCGAGGATTTATTAACTGCACTAATCAAGGGATTTCTATATAAGCAGTCATCATAGTGTAATGCACAGAATATCTAAGAATACATTCATTTGAATTATACATATTTAAATAATATACACATTTAAATATTTATAATAGAATATGTAGGATCATGTAATGATACTGCAACAAAAATATACATAAAATGTATTTATAAAACAATAAAATGATAATATAAAGAATACTTTCATTAATATAAAGTTGTTCTTTAAAAAAGTTAAAACATTAATAGTTTTGCTTGTAGGAGTTACTTGGTTGACATACAAGAATTCACTTTTTAAGAAACTTATTTTTGTTCACTTTAATGGGCAGTATACAGTCAGGCTTGAGATATTCCCTTACTTATTTGCTCATTGATTACATTCTTAAATTGACTTTATTATTCCTATGGACTCTGTCATTCCTTCTTTTAGGTTATTACATATTTTAACTATTTTACCTTTGTTGCATAAGAGGCTTTATTTTATAGTTTTTATTGTTTAATAGACAGTTAATTTTTGAACCTATGAATGTTAAATTCATAGGTTAAGTTTGTGACTGTTGATATACGGTATTACATCGAATAGAAGCCGCACTTTTTATTCGAATTTTTAAGTCATCAAATATGGGTGCGGCTTAAATTCAAAGCGAATACCTATTATAAAATAATTTTTTTTACAATTTTTTAATTTTAAAATCCGACTGTGGCTTAAATTCGGGGGTGGCTTAAATTCGATGTAATATGGTAATTTTAATGATTCCATTAGAGCAGTCAGGCATAAATAAATATGGATAAAAGTGAAATCTATATTCAAATATTAGTAGAAGCATAGATATTTAGCTTATCAAAGCATTTGCTTTTAATGTAATAAACATGAAATTCAATATAGGCAAGAAATCTACTTCCATACAATATAGAACTTAGTCCACAACTAGCTATGTGGAAAATTGAACATTTATTAATAATGTTTTCAATCACATTCATATTTCATCATCTAATCTCATAAAATTTTATTAGTCACAGTGACTGCTAGAATTTTATGAACTAACACAAAAATGTGAAAGTGATTGATAATGTTACTAATAAATTTTAAAATTAAAAATAGCAGATTTAGCAGTAATTTTGAAAGTTGTCATTTGAAGATAAGCAGTTTTTATTAATTTTGGATTTTATTGTAACTAATAAACATTCAATTTTCTATAGAGCTAGTTTTGAATTATATTTAGTGAATTAGATTATAAATAAGTATTTATAAATTATAATATTCTAAACATGATCAATATCTACAAGCCAGTTTAGTAAATAAGATTTCAAATATAAAACTTATTTACGAAAAAACTAAATCCAATTAATGGCATTAAATTTTAAAATGACATAAGTGTTGAATGCAAATATCTAAATTGAAATACACTCAGCCCTCGATTTACATGGTAGATATGTTCCTGGAAAATCGTGCAAACCGAAACCGTGTAAAACCAGATGTAGAGTTCATACAAAATAGAAGGATATGTTCAATTAAACTGTAAACCGTGTAAATCGATCTAAAGAAGATAATGAATAGTCGAGGATATGTTCTTTATAACCATGTAAAATGAGATAAGGATTAAAGGAAAAAAAGGAGATTGGTTCATTAATTTTTAGACACAATTTAAGGATTATAGTTTTTCAATTTATTTTTGAAAATGAAAACATAAACATTAATTAACATCGAATACGGTACAAAAAAACAAATTAACAACATTCTGTACAAATAAAAACAATTAAGGCATTCAAACATAAATAGGTGAGCTGCAAGCCTTAGTTGAGTTTAGTTGAACTGCGAGACTTTGAGAGTAAAAATTAATAATGAGCGATAAACTGTGAAAGCAAAAGTGGACTAAGAAGAACTGAGTTATTCTGAAATAAAGACATAAATTAGTATTATATGAGATAATTTTCGGATTTTGTATTGAATTTAGTTATAGTGAAACAGAAAGTGGAGTAAGAAGAACTGTGAGTTATTCTGAATTAAAGACATAGATTAGTGTTGAGATGATTATCGGATTTTGTATTGAATTTATAGTGAAACAAGATTATTTTGTTGAAGAACTGTCAGTTATTCTGAATTAAAGACATAGATTAGTATTGTATGAGATAATTATCGAAAGTTCTTCTGAATTAAAGACATAAATTAGTGTTGTATGAGATAATTATCGGATTTCTGAATTAAGACATAGATTAGTGTTGTATGAGATAATTATCGGATTGTGAATTTAGTTATAGTGAAACAACATTATTTTGTTTTGTGTGAATAAATTGGACTATCGATTTAGTTATAGTGAAGCAAGATTGTTTTGCATTGTGTGAATAAATTGGACTATACGAAATGTAGCTTATATGAAACAAGATTATTTTGTTTTGTGTGAATAAATTGGACTATATGATTAGTGTTGTATGAGATAATTATCGGATTTTGTATTGAATTTAGTTTGAAACTAGATTGTTTATTTTGTGTGTAAATAAATGGGACTATATGAAATATAACTGTATTCACTCTTTATTAATCTGTGTAATAAATTGGACTATACGAAATATAGCTGTATTCACTCTTTATTAATATAAATAGAATACTACTATACGAAATATAACTGTATTCACTCTTTATTAATCTCTATGAACTCGTAAACAGAAATATAGCTGTATTCACTTTAAAATAAAAGAACAAAAATAGCACTAAATTGCAGCTGAGGTAGATAATTTTATTAGATCTTTATTAATCTCTACGAACGCGTAAACCCACAAAACGTAACAATATGAAATTTTTTAATTATAAATGGCATAATTTATAAATTTATTTATGCAAAACAATCAAAATAAAACGTGAGTTATTCTAAATTAAAGACCTAAATTAGTGTTGTATGAGATAATTATCGGATTTTGTATTGAATTTAGTTATAGTGAAACAAGATTATTTTGTTTTGTGTGAATAAATTGGACAATACGAAATATAGCTGTATTCACTCTTTATTAATCTCTACGAACTCGTAAACCCACAAAACGTGACAATATGATACTCTTTTAATTTATAAATGGCATAATGCAAAACAATCAAAATAAAACCCAAAAAAATTTTTTTTTTTTTTCATTTAAAAACCGTGTAAAAGCGAAACCGTGTAAATTGAGTACCGTGCAAATCGAGGGATAGGTGTATATATGCTGCTAAGTAATAAAATTATATGACATCCAATTCTGATTTCGACTATAAAATAAAAAATTAAATTAAAATAATGTATACACTTTTAACTATTCGCTTACCTATCAATATTAGACAGCTTCAACAACATGAACGAGTAGCAAGAGAATGATATAGAACGCTGGAATGACAAAATCATGGCGTCATTTCGAGTCGTCGCTAGAAACTTCCTCACTTCGAAACGTGAGTTAAGAAAAGCTTCTGTATTGGCGTCATTTGTTCGCGTTCTGCATCATTCGTACGCGTTCTGTCGAAAATCGCAAATTCGACACATAGGCAGGAAGGTTCACGTTGGTGATTACCTATGTTTATAGAGCCTAAACGAGTAAATATAATGCTATATCTTTTAGTATGCACGTTCCTTAGACTTGTATTTATGATATGATAATTAAAGTTTGTGTTAAAAAAGTTAAAAATCACAACTTGAAGGCCTACTTTTATACCATATTTTTAGGCGCGATTACTGAATACCTCACACTGAGTGGAAAAGCTTTGTTTTATTTTTATTTAATCTAAATATTTTTTCTAGTTCGAAATGATTTTGAAAAACAAAATCGAATCAACCAGCCACGGACTCGGATGTTCGTTTTCTACGCAAGCGTATTAAACGAATATGATGTCGTATGCATGTGACGCTATTTGGGGAAGTTAAGGGAAGTAACGACTCGCTGAAGCAGATTTCTTCTACAAACGTAACGCATGGAACGTAAACTCAATGACGTCATTTTTTTTGCGTTTACTTCACGTCAATGTCTTGCTGAATCTTATATAAACTCAATGACGTCATTTTTCTTGCGTTTACGTTCACGTCAACGTCTTGCTGAAGCTCTCTAATGACTTCCTGAAGCAGATTTCTTCTACAAATGCGCGCGTGGAACGTGAACTCAATGACGTAATTTTTCTTGCCGTTTACGTTCGCGTCAACGCCTTGCTGAAGCTGTCTATTAACGAGTAAAAAAACAAATAAAAGTGCTACTTTCATAGTAGAAGTGAATTTTCGATACTTTACGATGAATAGCGATAATGATGTAATGAAAGATTACAAGTCTTCTTTATATTAGCGTTTAAACCAATATTAAAAGGCACATGTTAATTATTTGCGCATGATAATAATAATATAAAGAGAAAACATGCTACTGGCAGTTAAAATATTATCATTCGTAAATTTTTATTCGCTCTCATCGTTAATTTTAATTATCTGCTGTAAACTATAGAAGTTTTCTGCTTTCTTATTTATATACATTGCATTATTTATCCTTAAATATTTATCAACTCTTCATTAATTTCAAACAAATTTCTATATTTTATCGGCTTTTTTTCCTAGAAAATAAAGTATTTTATCACTTTATTTTATTGAAAATAATTAACTTTTAATATTATACATGTATTTAAAAATTTAATTATTAATCATTAATTATCTCTAAAATTACGTGTGAACATATTAAAATGGTATTATTATCACATAAACATTAATTTACTTTAACGAGTTAGATTAAACTTAAGTTTCCTGAAGAATGTAATGTATTCCATCATCTACTGACTAAATGTACTGTTTATTATAAAATATAGCAATTTTCCTTACATTGATTTTGGTTTAGACGACTAAATCTTATTTAGGTAACTTATCTATACTAGTAATCTCCAAATATGATGCGCGCAATCTGAGGGTACATAGGAAAGTTTAGCGATGTGCCTTGCTTTCCTCGTCATAACAGATTTTTATTGTATTGAGTTAATTTCATTTCTCTTTTTTAATAAAGAGATTAAGAAAGTTCCGAAATCACCAGTACATATGAATGACGTAAACAGAAATAAGTCATTAGTTATTTGCTTTATATTGATCATAATCAGTATTATTGATGATGGTAGTTAGTAATACTGATTTCGGTCAACCCTGATAATAGAAATAACTGGCTTATTGAAGGAAAAAAATTAAAAAATTTTAGAAGTGCTTAAAAATATTTCTCATTGAAGACATAGATGAATGAATTTAACAAATTTTATGTTTATATATCGCTATTTTAACTCTCACACTTTTTGTTTCCCTCCTAATCAATCAAATTTATTCAGTTTTCTGATATTATATAAACAACAAAGAAAATAACAATCTTATGTTATTATTTTTTATATTATGACAAATCTCAAAGAACGAAAATCAAACTAATAAACTAATACAAAATTTAAAAGCTTAATTGGGACAACTTTTCGCTTAATTGGGAAGAATACTAATTAAATTTAATATAAAAGTATCTTCTCTGCTTCTAATAAATGTTATTTCTCGAATGAACTTAAATATATTGATCATTAAAAATTTTACAACACCAAACAGATGATGATAAACACATAAGGGATTTTTATAAATGTCTATCGATCATCAAAAAGTTATGCTTCAGTTTACATTGAATTAAAAGTATTGATTATACATTTAAAAATTAAATTTTGTCATTTGGAATAAATCTTTTGGTAAACTTATACTTGTTTTGATAGTTTCGTATAGTAAAGTATAAAAATCGAAATTCTCTCAATTATTATTAATAAATAGGCTTTGAATTAAATCAATTTGTTAATCTAGAATTTCAGATTTTATAATTGCAATCAGATAAGATTAATTATTAATTACTTATGCAGACTAAAATAATAAATACGTAATTACAATATGTTATTTTAAAAGTTTATAATTTAATGAAAAATTATATAACGAAGACAAAATTACAGTAGATTCCGCTTAATTGGGACAGCCGAGTAATTGGGACAAATTTCAAAGAACGAAAATCAAACTAATAAACTAATACAAAATTTAAAAGCTTAATTGGGACAACTTTTCGTTTAATTGGTACAGTAGCAGGAAAGGAATTTTCAATTTTTGATATATTTTACGGATTTTTCGAAAGTATGGCTACACATTCATATACTAAACTTTGCCAAGATGTCAAGAAAGAATTTTACACTCAAATAAAATTGCTTGTCTGAATAAAATTAAAAGCCAGCCATTTAATACAAGTTATCGTAGACTTGCTGAAATAAACCAAATCTACCATAGATGCGTCTCCTACAAAAAGAAAATCAACTGCGTAAATAGTGGGCATTACAGAAAGAAATTCCGGAAACATCCAAAAAAAAGCGTGATGGAAAGGATCCAGAAGTCAAAGAAGCAGCTACCATAGACGCGTCTCCTACAAAAAGAAAATCAACTGCGTAAGGAGTAAAAAGAAATTCCAGGAACATCGAAAAGAAAGCGTGATGAAAGGATTCAGAAGTCGAAGAGCATTAGATCAATAAATTTCTATAGTTAGCGGGCGAGGTGTGAATATCAGTGGCCCAGTGTTGAAGACGAAATCAGAGGAGATGGGTAAATAGCTAATAATTAGGTACCTATTTTAATTAAAATATTATTATATTTTACCTATTATTTATTTACCTACGAATTACATAATTTATTTTAGAATTTATTATTACTTCGTTTAATTGGGACAGCCGTTAATTGGGACAAAATGACTTGGCCCGACATGTCCCAATTAAGCGGAATCCACTGTATATATGCAAAACAGTTTTAAATTATTGTCAGGATTTCCATGGTCTATAATTTTCAGACCGAAACAACTAAACAAACTGCTTACAGGAAAATAAAGTGTATTGTTCGAAAAAAGATAGTATAAAGGTCTAATGTACTTTGCATGTTCTAAAGTTTTGGGACCATTTTTCTTTGAGAAAAGAAGAGTGGCAGGGTAGCCTATCTTCTATAGCTGCACCCGTTGCCCTAGTTGGAAGATCATCAGCCAAATGTGCTGTTCAACAAAATGGCTTACCACTTCATTAGCTTCTTATTTTCCGAGAATTTCTTGATATGCACTTTTTTGGATGCTGAATTGGGTTTGTTAGGCAAATTCCATGATCATCGCACTCAGCGGCTATTACGACGCTTGACTTCTTCCTCTGGATATATGAAGCACATTATTTCCAAAACCTGTAGGATTTCAGTCGATGAATTTAAGAACGGTTTCTGCGATAGAAATTGACACTACATATCCTACAAAAGAATTTGGAAGAAAAGTGATATTCCCTTGGAATGCCTAGAAAGGTTCGCATATCGAAATTTTTTAGCAGTTTGCAGTATTGATTCTATAGATTATAAAACTATCGGAGCTCCACTTTCTTATTCTGTAAGCAGTTTTATTTTTGTCTTTAATAAGATATTGTCTGGGTTTCCATGGCATATAATATAATTATATGCCATGGAAACCCAGACAATATCTTATAATCACTCTTAATTACAACTGTCGGCCGAATGGTTGCGTAGAAAAACTGTGACTTACCACTCTGGAGAATCCGGATGAAATCCGGGTTCCACATCTCCAGTTTTCGGGAAGAGTCCGGACCCGGCCCGTTGAATCCCATCCTTCAACCATCCGGTTGAAATCATCATGAGTGTTCGCCAACCTGTGATGGGGTCTATAACTCGCTGTCCCCAGATAAAGTGTATTCCTTGTGCGATATGGCAGAATAACTACTCTAACCTAATCTTAATTACAATTATTATTCAAGCAGTTCCAAAATAATAACAATATTGATGCTGGAACTTGTCTTGACTTTTATTTTATAACTTTCTTGTATGAGTTCAATGGATGTTATACATATGATGGGAAGTAAAAAGTTCTTACCATCACCACATTGTATCTGTAGTATAGATCTGTAATTGTAAACATTAATAACTTCCTCTCTTACTAATATGTAGGCCTTTTCTTGTTTTGACTAGTTCTGTTTAATCGGAATTATTAGTACGTTGGATAAAATTAAGTATCGATACTGATATGGTTTTTTTCAGTTTCAAGGAAAAATATGCAAAACAATCCAGAAGAGATAGCGAGGAAAGTCCATCATATGAGACTATGAAATGATGGCAACCGTGATTCAAATTTAGTCGCAAGTCTATAGGATGACCCAGTTGGTGTGCTACAAGGTGATGTTATCTATATATTGGGAGAGCAAAGAAGGCATATTAACAGATTATTTTATAAAATGGGTTGACAATAAGAGAGGCAAAATACAGGAACTTCCTAAAAGTTACGGAGCAATATCAAGAAAAAAATGTAGTTTGCTGACAAAATGTGTTTCTCCTAGATGACAACACACCTACACACCGAGTTGCAGAAACAATTACTTTTCTTTACAAATTTGTTTATGAAACCGCTTCCCATCCCCCTATTCTTCCGAACTGACTCATGTAGACGTCGTCCTGTTTCGAAATATGAAAAAAACATTTATGAAGTTTCTTGGATGAAATGGAGATCATTACTGCAGTAAAAACTGGATTGTCTCCAAATTTGCCGAATTTTGTAAACATGAAATTGAAGTGTGTGATTCCAAAACTCTTTCAGTCCGTTTTTGTTAATTTTCAGAAGTAAAATATGAATTGAGGAAGTATTTCATATGTGAATGATTATCTACTACCAGATATCTGTTTCTAATTCATATGCATGACTTCTCAGTAAAATCTTGAAATCAGTCATCATTAATGGTGCTAATATTGGTATACCAATATACCAATATTAACACCATTATATTTAGTTGTGTTTGTGTTTTTTAAATACACAATGACTAAATATAATGGTGTTAATGGAAACTTGCTATTCCAAGGACTGAATTTGTTTTCAATTACACTCATTCTTCATTAGAGGTAAAACTAAATTTATTTTGATTTAAGTATTAAAATACTGTAGTGAAAAGTAAATGTTTGAACTTTCCTATGAGTACACTGTACTCATGGGGAAGTTCAAACATTAATTATTTCAGGCATGAAAAGTAAATGTTTGAACTTTCCCATGAGAGCATGAGTGCATTATACTTGGAAAGGCCCCAGAATATGTATTTAATCATTCCAAATTAGGAACTACTAGAATTCAGAAAAATAACTTTATCTTTAACAATAGATAAAAAAGTCCCCAGAAACTTAAACTTTTAATGTTAGATTTCGTTTCAAGAGCTTCTAATGTGAAAATTAATAAACAATATAACAATTTTTCCTTTAATAAACACGACAAAAATTCCCACAACAAATTTACTGCCAACAGTAATAGCAGTTTATTTTTTACCGCCCTTCTGGCAGGATTAAGAAAACGTTCTGCTCATGCGCAAAGGACTGAGTGCGTTTTCATCATTACTGTTCTCTGGACTGAGCAAGTTTTCAAAAGCAAATCAGGATTCGAATGTTCCGTACACACCGATTGTTGTTCCGAAAACCATGTGTACGGGACACATCGAGTGTCCCGTACACATGGTTTTGGGAACAACAAGCCTTTAATAAGATAGATGACTTCAATAGGAGTATGTATTTACATCAAATAAAAAAAAGACTCAAAATCGACTGAACGCGTTTTGGGATCACACTCTTCAATTACACAACTATTCCACTGGTATGAGAAGGGTATGCTCTAGGAGCTGGATATGTAGAGAAGAAAGAGTTTCAGGCCCAAACTTCAGTACTATAGCACATCCACTTCGTAACAGGTAAGAATTAGGATAAAATTTTTGTCCTCCCCTCGTATCTTCGAGATTATCGCGAGAAGCATCTAAGGTTAGCTTGCTAACAATACAAGAGATTTCATAGGCTTCGATTTGAAGCATGAAGTTAATCAGGTTTGTAACAGACTATAATCGCTTACAAATATGAAATAAACTTTTACGATGAAAGTTTTGTATCAATGGAATGGTTTGAAAGAATATACTTTTAGAGAAGCATTTAAATATCATATTAAAATTAATAACATTTTGAAATTTATTTTAAAAAATAATTTATAAAAATTTTGGTATTTTTGATAATTTGTCATTATTAAAAATTCATAGTAATATTATTGTATTTTTGATAATTTGTCATTATTAAAAATTCATAGTAATTAATACTTGAAAACTTTAATTTGTGTAAACTTATAATAACTTTATGCATTCAATAAACCTTTCATTTAATTGTGTCGTTCGATATATAATACCTGTTTATATAAATAAAAATCATGACGATTTATATATATTATAAATTTCAACAGACAATCCTGTCTCTATAATATAAGAGAAATTATGTCTTAACTTTTTATGAAGGATCTGATTAATGATCGGTGATTAATTTTACAAAAAAAAAAAAGATATTTTATTTGTCTATTGTTATGATATAATTTAAAAGTTTGGAAGTTTTGACTTACGTGACTTACGTTGCAGAGGATGACTTGTATTTTTCCCGTGATGAGATACACGATATCCATGTAAAAGCGAAACCATGTAAATTGAGTGCCGTTCAAATCGAGGGCTAGGTGTATTTATTCTGCTGAGCAGAAAAATAATAAAATGCTTATATTGAAGATGCCTTTGTCATGTATAGTAACTATAACCATAGTAAAAGATCATTTATTTTATAATAAAATAATAGTTACTCATGTTAGAAAATATGTTTTATTAGATGATATTAATCATTTTGTTGTTAGCTAGGTGTGTATATGATGTACAGTAGTATATTTTATAATTTAAATATCTTCAATTTGATCAAATGTTCTTAATGCATTTAGCAGGTCGTTAAGTATGAAATGTCCGATTACCTCAAGTACAAAACTTGATACCCGATATCTATGATATTTCATTTTGAATAGTTCTTTGTTTTTGTTATTGTGAAGGTATGTTTCATCAGCCTTTCAGATGCACATTTTGGTTTGTGATTATCTGTTGAATTGCCTTTTGCAGATTAAATTTTGTAAACTATGGATAAGTCAAAAATTTGTGTTATTTTCAAATATGAGTTCTGTCATGGAATTAATGCAGTGCAGATAACTCGAAATGTCAACGAAGTTTTTGGCAAGGATGTGGCTAATGAATGCACAGTACGTCAATGGTTTAAGAAGTTCCGATCTGGCGATTTTGATCTTCAAAATGAGCCACATGGATGACTTCAGAGTGAGGTGATAATGATGAGCTGAAAGCTACAGTGGAAGTGGATACAACTCAAACTACACATGAATTAGCAGCAAGGTTTGACATTACTATTCTAACAATATTAAACCATTTACAACAAATTGACAAGGTTAAGAATCTTGATAGATGGATCTGCATGAATTAAACAAGTGTCAGAAAAGAAATTGTTTTGAAGCTTGCCTTTCTTTGCTGTTGCAACATAAACATTAACTCATGTTGTTTGCAGCATCTGTAGTACAATAAGTTAGCATTTGCTTAGAGTATGCCTGGAAGGTCAGACTTGGCACAAAATAGTGGTACTGAAGTGTAATTAATAATCATTAATTTAGCAGTTTAATTCAAAAATAGATCACTAGAGGTATAATTTGGCTAGTTTAGGAATATTTGGATTAAATAATCCCCTAGTTAGCACATTATTGATCAAGCCCGTTTTAAACACAGGCAACCAAATTCAATTCAATGTAAAATTATTCTCATATCTAATACGTCCTCAACTCTTTAGTACATACCATGACAATGTTGTTTACACACTTAATACAAGTACTTCCATCTAGGAACAAATTTTGAAGTTGTATTTATTTTTTCCTAAAACCAAATCAAAGCAGCACTACTTGTTCTTCAATTTTTGTTGTTTATAAGAGACTGATGTTTTCTAAATGATACCTGAATTATATATTTGTTAAACTGGTTACTTATTTACTTTTTAATCATCAAAGATTTAGAATTCAATAAACTGTCTAAATCTAATAGACAATAAGCCATAAAATATTTTAAAATTTCATAAAATATTAATTTTTATTCAAAGAAAACATTTTTCAGCAAAATAAGAAATTATCTTTTCTCTTATCCCTAAAAATTTCAAATCAATACAAGCAGTTACAGATTTTTGAGAGACTTAAAAAACTGTCGGTCCAGAATAGAATAGACAGAGCTTAACATTGGACATCATTGTGTTATATTGAATTATAAATTTTTGCAATTATAGACTGTTTTAATTATAATTAAAATATTACTTGCATAATCTTTTAAAATATTTTCTAGTATACAAATCTATATTCAGAATTATTATGTGAAATTAAAAATTATCAGGGCGTTAAGTATGAAATGTCTGATTTTGAACTGAAAGTTTAGTTTATTATATCTCGAGCAAGAAGCAATATAATTAATAAAAATATGTGTCTAAACTATCGATACAGTGATGCCATCTTAATGATAGCTTGTTAATGTTGGTAGAAAAAATCCTGGAGAGCAAGTGGCAATAAAATTGCAAAATGAGTTTTTTATAGCTTGTTGGAAATTAAATATTTTTCCTTGCGAGAAGTGGTCCAATGCTTGGAAGAACTGGTAGTCAGTTGGTGCAAGGTCTGGAGAATATGGTGGGTGACAGAGAGTTTCCAAGTCCATCTCCTGTAGTTTGAGCAACATTATTCATGCAACATATGATTGAGCATTTCCCTACAAGAGGATTGGTCTGTCATTATTCACCAATTTCGGCTGCTAAATCCCAAACTCCCTCATTATTTCATCTAATTAGTTACAGAAGACATAGATCTATTGGTGAAGTCCGATGTCGGTTCCAAATTAATATAACTGCCTGAAGAATCAATCTGCTTGTTGGCCCATGATGTTGGGACGTTAGCCCAAAGGTCCCCAGTTCGATCCCGGGCCGAGGTGGATTTTTTCTTCAGATAATTTAGTTGTTTAGCCCAAAGGTCCCCGGTTCGATCCCGGGCCGAGGCAGATTTTTTTCCCGGTTCGATCCCGGGCTGAGGCAGATTTTTTCTTCTTCAGGTAAGTTAATTCAATCCCGGGCCGAGGCGGATTTTTTTTCAGACAAATTAGTTAAAAGGTGGTCTAGCGGTATGACGTTGGGACGTTAGCCCAAAGGTCCCCGGTCGGGCTGAGGCAGATTTTTTTCTTCTTCAGGTAAATTAGTCAAAATTCCTGTTTAATTTATAATTAAATCTTCTTCAGGTAAATTAGTCAAAATTCCAGTTTAATTTATAATTAATAGATGCTGCCACTCATTGGCTTTGTAATTTCTATAGTTTCTCTAAAATTTATTTCGATTTAAAATTCTGATTTGTATCTCAAGGGTTAAATTTGGCAAGTTGATTAGATTTATTTGAACATGAGTTAACCTTTATAATTAAAGAAAGTAATCATGGTTATGCATATAACTATATTATAAACATTTACAAAGAATGCATAATTTCTTCCCACTTCTTATTCAATGTAAATAATTCAGCTCAATTATTAAAAGTGGGAAATAAATTTATTAAACTTGAAGATCTTTCTGCTTTATTAAGCCATATATATTTATTAAACATGAAGATCTTTTCAGATCTTCAAGTTTAATAAATATATTTTTCCACTTTTAAAAATTGAGCTGAATTATTTCATTGTACAAAGAAACTCTAGTTAAGTTTAATATTATACAGACTTCTATAAATAACCATATGCAGCAGTCTAATCGTAGAAGACAAAAATACTTTATTATAAAACTTCGTTAAAACCAATTAGAACAATAGGGAAGAGAATGCAAACTACTATTGTGATTAAAAGAAATCCCACTATTTTTTCTAAGATTCACAATGATAAAATGCCTTTTATTAACCATCAGCATGCTAGGATATATGTGATCCCTATTATCAATAAAACACTCAATCAAAAGGAAGAATACATAGGGGCCACTTCTTGAAACTTATTGCAAAGAATTAAAGAACATTGAGATGATATAATGAATGGCAACTTGAATACTGCATTTGCCAAAATATTTTATGAATACAATTTACGTATTGAATAAGCAGAAGCAAAGGTCACAAAAATGTGTTCTAATAAAAAAGATTTTTTATTGGAAGAATCAATAATAATTGCTGAAAAGAAAAATTATACAAATGTCATTAACTCTAGAGCACCTATTTAAAAATTTGGAGCATAAGTACCTGCTTTGGTCCATGAGACCTCATTCAGAGTAATATGAAAAAATTGAATTTAAATACTAATACTTACCTCAGTGTTTCATGATTCATTGATTTTCAAAGAAACAATCTGAACAACAGTGAGAACAATTGTTTTTGAGACAATTCTGACAACAAGACAAACAATTGAAGAGTGTGATCCCAAAACACGTTCAGTCCATTTTTGTTAATTTTCAGAGAAGTAAATATGAATTGAGAAAATATTTCATATATGAATGATATGTGATGTTTCTAATTCATATACATGCACTTCTCAGTAGAATCTTGAAATCAGTCATAATTAGTTTTTGTATACACGATGACTAAATATAATGGTGTTAATAGAAACTCGCTAAGTCCAAGGACTGAACATGTTTTCAATTACACTCATTCTTCATTAGAGGAAAAACTAAATTTATTTTGATTTAAGTTTTAAAATACAGTCAATTCTCGATATTCACAGATTCCCTATTCACATTTTTGATTATTCCCAAAAGTTTATTTGTAACCACAAATTTGATTTTGGCGGCACTTTCGTGCTTATTTGTGGATTATCGCTGAGCGGCAAACTAACTCTATATTTCCCATAGGCATAATGGTTCAGTATTCGTGAAGAATTTACAGAATGTAACTACCACGAATAACAAGAATCGACTGTAGTGAAAAGTAAATGTTTGAACTTCCCCATAAGTACAATGCACTCATGGGAAAATTCAAACATTAATTACTTCATGGGAAAGTTCTGGGGCCTTCCTCATGAATACATTATACTTATGGGAAAGGCCCCAGAATATGTATTTAATTATTCCAAATTAGGAAGTACTAAAATTCAGAAAAATAACTTTCCTTTTAACAATAGATAAAATAGTCAGAAACTTAAATTTTTAATGTTATGATATCATTTCAATAGTTTCTATTATGAAAATTAATAACCGATATAATAATTTTAAGAAACTTTAACTTTCAATGTTATGATTTCATTTCGAGAGCTTCTAACATGAAAATTAATAACCAATATAACAATTTTACCTTTAATAAACATGACAAATATTCCCACAACAAATTTATTAATAAACTATATAAATAAATTAAACTATAAGTAAACTATATATATAATTTATATATAATATATATAAATTAAACTATATATGTAATATATAGCAACAAAGCAAATATGATATAGTTATATTAGCATATAAGAGATTTAAAAACATAAATCTGTAAATATCATAATTACCAATGTTCAAAATTTAAAAAATGATATTAGAACATGTTTTCTATTTACTTAATTCATAACTAGTAAATCTGTCTTGTTTGAAATAATGATCAGCAGTTAATCTTTTTAGTTGAAAATGCTACAATTAACCCATCTGTCATATACCTTACCCCCTATTCTCAGTCAGAATGGACACGTCAATTTTTAGCTTCCATGATGCAGGTTTAAATTGACAATGCATACTTTATAACTGATTAATTTCCTGTAAGCTCAATCCCTGTGAAGCAGGTGAATATTTTTTTGGAATCACTGTATAACTTGCAGAGTGATTTTATTAGCCTAGATCAATGTTATTCAAATTGTGTCCCATGGAACCCTGGGGTTCCACAAAATGTCCTAAAGAGTTCCATAAACATACATAAAATATTCATCACAATGATGAAAATAATAAAAATAAAAAATAAAGCATTCTGAATTGACTGAATGAGCCCTCTGCGTTCGTGGCTATGCACTGGCTGCTACATTGATGTGTAACTAGTAGGGATTGTTTCCTGGGATCCTGAGATCCCAATTGATTTTGGCTGTGGGATTTATCCCAGGAACTTTTCTTTATCCCGGGATTTCCCGGGATAAAGAAAAGTTATTGAATTACTAACTTCAATAATCAATACTTAGAGTCTTACACAATACAGATACATTATATATATAAATATTGCAGCGTTCGAGAAAACTTGAATAATTAGGCTAATGAACATTAAGTAATTTAGAACATTTGAAATTTGCACGGTCTTTGTTTTCTTCTGAATCATTGCAATCTGATTCGTCACATTCCGACTGCGAGGAAAAAGGTGACACTAAGAGTGAAAGACAGCAGAGTGAGCACTCTTAATTGTTTAATTTAAATACAATCAAAATGTTGAAAATATTTCTAACAACACTGATTGAAATATAACAAAATACCTAGCCTCATAAAATAAAAAAGTACATTAATTACATAAGTACAAAAACACAAAATACAAAAAAGCTTTCTGTGCTGCAGTGGGTATGTAAAGATAGATGGAAATATAAAAAAGCGGCTATTAGGTCGTACCTCAAAAGGGCTCTAACCCACTGCAGCACAGAAAGCTTCCTAAATATAGAAGTTGGAAAGATAAAGGAGATAGCTTGGAGACATGGATACTCGAGGAATATTGTGAATAAAACTCTTAAGGAAATAAAGCTAAAAAATGAAAGTGCGGATAATGTTAGACGAGAAGGAAGAAGCCAAGACCACACAGTTACTAGCATGGCAGAGAAACAGGAGTATGAAGTTGTCATGGATGTGCTAGAAAAATTCGATATGGTACGAAAAGTGCTCAAACATAAAAAGAAAATACCATCTTTTAAGAGGCCAAGCAAAATAACAGATTTACTCAAAAATGTAAAAGATAAATATGGTAGACAGGAACAATCTGGGGTATATGAAATACCTCTTACAAATATAAACAAAGAAAAGCAAACAAAGGAAGTATACGTAGTGCCACGTCCAGAAACCTGAAAGACAAACTCAAAGAGCATGAAACGGATATAAAGAAAGCCTTCAGACTACAACCGTTGCTAGAAGAGCCTACGAATATGATGCCAAAGTGGTAAGAAGAGTGGAAGATTTGAAGGAGTTTTATGTGGCAGAGGGAATGAAAATCTTAGAAGAGAGTAGAGGGGGAGAAGTGATTAATGAAAGACAATCTGTAGATCTACTATTACCATGGAAATATATCATAAAACATGGATAGATAAAGGATTAACTAGTTAGGTTAATAATGAGAAATATCTAGATCGAATAAGGTTTAGTAAACTTTGGACAGAATAAATTTAAAATACTTTCGCTTCTTATTTGAACTACTAATAAAATAATCTTCAACACTTTTTTAAGCGAAAAAATATAGTTTAATATCTATTAAAGATCTTTCGGCTTAATGAAGCCATCATCAGTAATAACACTTTTAAATAAAAAAAATTGGAACAAATTAACTTTGGACAGGATGTACCAAATAGTTGTTAATGGAAAATGCTATATTTTTGTACCCTAGGATTAGATATACCTGTATTTAAATAATAATATGTAAATTTTTTGATTGAATGGCATGGAACCCCTTTTTTTAAGGACCGTTTAGATTTTTACGTTTCCAAACCATTTAAAAAGTTCTTTATGTTGTAAGTTTTAAATTTTAAAATATTGTAACGTGCTTTATATTCTAGTTCGATTGATAACGACTATGTTCTGTGTTCGAAAATAGAATTGTTGATTAATGTATGAACTGATAAGGGTTCAATAAATAGTTCTTTTAATGTATATAGTAGTATTTGGTCTGCTCAATTGCGCTAGAAAAATTGCATCAGAAGTTTAATACCTGTTAAGAGTAGTGAGAAAGAAAGAAAAAGAAAATTATCCAGTAATTTTCAGATAAAATAGACAAGACAAGACTAGATAGACAACTGACACACAAAGTAGAGCACGTCCTATTATTATACAATATTGGCGACACATTGTCGCCGTATTAATGTAAACATCCATTCTTTTTCTAAAACTTAAAATATACACAACACTATTTATTTGAGCAGTGGACATTGTTATTGCTTTGTGCAAGCAGTGTACATGGTTATTTCTACTCAGTTACTGTAATTCAGTTTGTGAAAAAGTTTTCGTTGGAAATAATAGCGAAAAAAGGAAAACAAAATGTAGTGACGATGGAACAAAAATTAAATGCTTTAGAACATATGGACAAAGGTGAACCAGTGAAACGTATCTGTGACGAACTCTGTGTAGGAAAGAGTACGGTGAACGACTGGCGCCGGAATCGTTAATCCATTCAAGATTTTTGTACACAAGTTGAATCAGAGAAAACACTTTCAAGTTGAATCAGAGAAAACCTAAAAATGAATTGGTTGACGATGCTTTATGATTATGGTTTCAGCAAGAACGTCGGAGTGATACTCCAATAAGTGGCCCAATTTTGAAAGAGAAAGCACTTATTTTACGTGCGAGTTTGAAAATGAAGGCGATTTTTCAGCAAGTGACAGATGGCTGTATCGTTGGAAAAAGCACCATGGAGTTCGTTTCATAGGTGTCTGTGGTGAAAAACTGTCGGTAGATCCAACAGCAGCAAAAGAATTTTCAAAAAACTTCAAGATTACATTGAAGAAAAGGTTTACATTGGAGCAAGTCTATAATATTGATGAAACTGGGCTCAATTTTAAACTTCTGCCAAAAAAACTTTTGCTACTTCTCAGGAAACCTCAGCCTCTGGATTCAAGTCAAACAAAGAGAGAATAAATGTTGCTCTTTGTTCTAACGCCACAGGAACACACAAACTTCCTCTTTTTGTAATTGGAAAATTAAAGAAACCTTGTGCATTTAAGAATTTAAACATTGCATCTCTTCTAGTGTACTGTAGGGTACAGAAATCAGCTTGGATGGATTCCTATTTGTTTAAAGAGTGGTATATGAGTGAGTTTGTTCCCCAAGTAAAAAAAAACACTTAGGCCATATTCACCATCTCGAGTTGTATGGAGAGTTGACGAACCCAAAGTTAAAATTAACCCAGGGTTCTTTGGCGAGTTATTCAATATTCATATTCACCAACATTTTCCATTGTGTAGTTATTGAACTCAAGGGTTATTTGCCATTTGTGCTACTGATGTCGAGAGCTAATGACGATTTCGTTTCTATTGGATGTTATAATTGGTTGGAGATGGTCACATGACAGTAATTAGGAAAATAGAGCGAGTTCTAAATATGTGAAAACATTCACCAATTTTGAAAAGAATTATTGTTAGAATTAGTAGAAAGAGATAAAGATGTGATAGAAACAAAGAAATTAATGCAGTGTCGATAAAAGAAAAACCAAGAAGTTTGGAAAATTATTAGTAAGCGTTTATTCGATTATAATACTCTGATATAAATATAATACCTGTATATTAAAGTGGCATCTAATATAATTTGCAATTTTTTTTTCATTGGAGAAAACAAATATAATAGCATTCCAGTCATGTCACGTAGAAATGGTAAACAGTTATGGAACTGCCATAAAATTTTAAAAAAAGCTACAAAAGATCGTGCTAATAACATATGAACAATATCTTTTCCGTAAGCGATATCGACATATAAAATCATCATCGTCTAATTCCTTGAAACAGTTTTTCTTTCGAATTATAATGAGTCTTTCACATCATTCAATTTCGTCTAAGAAATCCAAATATTCTAATTCTTTCATCATTTCATTCTCACTACAAAATTCCAGCATACACAGTCTTCATTTTTAATCGAATGTGCATGTGTTAACCCTGAGCTTCTCAAATAACCCAGCTACCAGATAAGGTAGTTCCATTTGACTCAGAAAGAAGTTGGTGGATACGAATTTAGCTATAACTCTTCATATAACTCTAACTCTACCAATAACTCGAGATGGTGAATACGGCCATTAACAAGCTTGAAAATACCAGTAAAAGTAGTATTGATTCTTGACAATGCACCACCCCATACAGACGGACTAGAATGTGAAGAGGAAGATATAAAAATTTTGTTCCTGCCCCCTATTGTTACCTTTTGCTTTTCTTTATTAATATTTGGGATTTATTTTTGTTAATTTTTAAATTGCCATAATTTAATCCATAAATTTTGTTTTCCTAAATTTACCATTACAAAATTAGAGTGCATTTTCTCCGCCTCACCGACTTACAAGCCGATAAATAAAGTAATTTATGTGTATATTTGAAAATGAATGGAAGCTATTATTTTAAAAATATTTACATTTAACTAACGGAAAATATAGAAATATGAAAGAAACTTTATATTCTAGATAAAGTGCAATAATCAGAATTTTCTAAAATTTTTTTTATCAAAATCTGCAATCGCTTTATGAAAGGTAATGACCTAATCGTTTTTTAATATAACAATTATCTTTATTAGTTTTCAATAAATGGATATCTCTAAAAATGAACTGTGCCTAGTGTAATTTATTTCATTATAAAATATTGATTATAACTTTATTATATTAAATTATCTTTATGTTATTGTTCTTTAAAATTTTTCAGATGATTTTCACAATAATTCCTATTTACTAACTTTTTATCAATGCTAATTGAAATAATTGTTTTGTAGAAATAATGAAGAAAGATTGTGTCAGAAGTGCTTTATCATTCCATCTTTCCAAGATCGGATATTATATCGGTTGTCATCCTCAATGGTATATAGCAAGTTTCTTCTTGATAACCGTCGTTCTAGGAACCGGATTCTTCAAACTTTCTGTAGTGAACGATGGAGAATACCTTTTTAGTCCAATAAATGGAAGAAGTAAGTTAGAAAGAAAGTCTTTGGAGTCACTATTTCCCGTAAATATAACCAAATTTGATGCACTGAAATAATACTACGTTTGGAAGAGGGGGTTTACTCATAGCTGAATCGAGTGATGGAAGTTACATGATGAATAATGCTTCGATATCTGATCTGGTGAAGCTGGACAGAATAATCCAAAATATCAGTATTTTCTGGAATAATAGTTTCCTTCGTTACAAAGATCTGAGCATCATGTCAACCAGTAATAACAATTTTGGAAGTTTCGTTACTTACTTAAAAAAGAAATTAGAATATGTTAAATATGGGAAAGAATATCTTAGGTATTTATAATATTAAAATATCACTATCGATTAATTTTATATATTTCATGTTGTATAATTGTAGGGGCCTATAAGTTGTTATAAAATCCATAAGTTTTAGCTATTAATTTATTAAAACAGATGCTATCACTTTATACAGATATACTATTTTCCTTGAGTTACATTATTTGGTGGTGGACATTTTTAGATCCAATAAATGTATGATCAACATCCACAATGAATTCAATCAGAAGATTGAAGGATGGGATTTAATGGCCCGGACCCGGATCCTTCCTAAAAATCTGAAGATGTAGGAAATGGATTGGAAACCGGAATCTCCAAGGTTTTAAGAATCAATCACAAATGCATTACCATGCGATCCACACCTCTAGTGTGGTTCGCGTGGTAATCTATTCGCTTAAGATTGCTGATCTGTAATATGGCTGCTTAAGTGGTCGATCTATAATATGAGTGTCCTTGATGGGCACAATACTGCATCTCCACTTAGTATTCACCGAGTAGAAATCGTAATAAACAACACGAAATAAATACCCAAGGTTACTAAGCGGTAGTATGAAGTCAGATCTTGCCACAGTTCGCTCAGACTATCGACAACACTGTAAAGGCTTGTTTATAGTCCGACGTGGCGGAGATGCTCGTCGGCAAAGTAGAAACAATTTATAGCTTTATACTCCGACATTACCCATAATGCAGCGTAACTGATGCAAAGTTGACAGCTTAGAATTCGTTCTAGGTTTACAAAGCATCCTAAATGGCTTTGCAAACCTACTATTCACCTACTATCCGTAACACCTACTAATCCGTAGGTGATCTATCACAATCTTCTATTTATCAATTAATTGAGGTTAACATTATAGTTGCTTTGTGATCTGATAGAAAATGGGGTTTGAAATCAAGAAGGTCCTTGGTTCAAATAGCAATGTCGAATATTTAATTGAGGCATTTAAAGATTTTTCTTGTTTATATAATAGTAACCATAAACAAGCAAATAAGAACATAGCATGAGAGACATTCTAGGAACTAACGAAAAGTTATATTCGTCGGACTATAAACAAGCCAAGTATATATAGCTTTAGATTAGGGGTGGACAACCTCCGGCCCGCGGGCAACATTATTTTATTATATCTAATACCAACGCTATGTATACTTACATACCTGTATCTTCTCTTTTTTAAATAAATACTTTTATTATCAATTGTTTTTGTCATAACTACTGTTTTTTAAATAAATACTATTATTATCAATTGTTTTTTTTTTGGCCCATGGCCCACCATAAATTTTTCCATATGGCCCCCTACAAAGAAAAGGTTACCCATCCCTGTTTTAGATAAACCAATTAAATATAGATTAACTATTAATTCATTAATGGTAGTATTGAATAATATTTAAACTTTAATATGTTATGATTATTAATATAAAAATAGTGCTGATTATTAATGCTGTTTAATCTATACTATAAACTATTTGGAATAATGTTATGTGTAATTAAATATGATAGAAAATACAGAAAAATTCCATTTAAACGAAATTCATTTATTAAAAAGTTAAATTCTAGAAGTAAAACAATTATAGCATATTATTGGTTTGCATACAGTTTAAATATTGAAAAATTATACAGAATATTTAAAATAAACATAGGTGATAAAGTGATCAAAATTACTGTATATATATTATCACATTAATTGATTAAACACGTGTGTGTATGGAATTGATATTTAGTTGATTATAATTTCTAGCAATATTTATGAATATTTTATGATATTTATTGTAATAATGGGAATAAGTATAATTCTAAAGAACGGGCTTATTTCACCAAGTAGGTCGTTAATATTTCTTGTAAGGAGAAATATACCCCGGAGTATTATGCCTGTTTCTAAAAATAATCCAGTTCTAAATAAAAAAACTTTATATAATATAATTAACTTTTTTTTCTATAAAAGGTATCCATTTGAAGCAACTAACTTCGGTGTAAAAATCCACTCTATGAATTTAGGAGGAGTATTGAGTAATCAAACAGGATATGTAGAAGATTTCAAAGCAGTACGTCTTTTATATCTCCTGAATTACAGAAATGAAGATAAAAAGAGAATGGCATTAATGTGGGAGAAAGCGTTTATTGAAATCCTGTCAAATGTAAAATTTCCCAACATTCAAGTTTATATATCAACTAAACATAGGAAAAGTGTAGAAATGATGACAAATTCTGAAACTGTTCTCTTACTTGGATTTATATCTGCAACTTTTATGATAACATTTGCGGTGATATCTTGCTTATCATGGGACCCTGTTATCAGCAAACCTTTGATAGCAATTGGTGGATTCTTCAGTTCCTATTTAGCCACAGCTGCAGCTTTCGGATTGTTACTGCATTGCAACGCAGAATTCATTTTTATGAATAATATAGCATTTTTCCTAGTGACAGGTAAGTTTGAACATTTAAAGTAATTTTTCAATTATTTAATTTATAATGCCGTATTAATTATTAACTATACATCAAACAAATTATAAAAAAAGTTAAACATATTTTTACATTTATCAATTAACTAAATAATTAATTTAAACAATTATCAAAGTCTTTGCATATTTGAAATGTGAAAAAAAATCTGATCTGGTTTCATTCACTTGATATATTTGAAGTGTTATCGTCTAATTTCGATCATGCCTGATAAGAATCATATGTCTAATATTATTTCTTTCTTACAAACAATAAACGATGACATTTATTATTCTATTGTAAAGGAAAATATGATAAAATTTAAAGTGTCCATGCGAATTATGACAAAATTTAAAGAGGCATTCTGTCTGACTTCGATTAAATGATAAATTGAAATGGAGCAATTCTGACAGGAAAGTTTAACAATTTTATCCTATAGTATTTAGAATTAACGATGGTGCAACTTGATAACTACCGTTATATTAATATATGAACATTTATATTTTATTTTAAAATTTAATAATTCTAAGAGATTTTAATTTTATTAAATGTACTAACATCCATATTTTTAAGCTGTTGGTATAGATGACTCCTTTGTGCTACTAGCTTCATGGAAACGAACAAAGGCGATAGTGTGGAAAAAAGAATGAGCGACACTTTCTTTGATGCGGCAGTATCTGTGACTATAACTTCATTGACCAACTTTCTAGCTTTTTGTTTAGGACTTTTCTCTTCTTTTCGAGCCATTCGTATCTTTAGTATGTACATTTCACTTTCAATTCTCTTCGATTATATTTACCAAATCTTCTTCTTTGGAGGAATAATGGCATTGGATGGATATAGAGAAAAGTACAATATGCACTCCTTTTTTCTACATATTGTTCAACCAACTGAATCTTCAGGTGAGTAAATTATAAAACATAAATTGTTACAGGCTGTTATTTTATAAATGAAATATATTCAGACTGCTCGTGGCAGATGCCTATAAATTATGTTATATAATAAAAAAAACTTAGGAAATTTATAGATTATAGTACATTTGACGTTTCATGCAACCGTTACATGAGAATTCTTTAAAAATTAAAATGGTAATCATAACTTAAAAATGTACCTTATGTTATCAATTCATATGAGAAATTTCAAGTTTTCTAATTAATAATGCAAATTAATATTACAGTAGTATAAATTTTATCATTAGGTAAAAGAGAGACATTTTCAGTTGTTTTATAGGATTTCTAATCCATACACTTTGAATTACAAAGCCTTGTATAAAAAATAATAAGTTGGAGTGGGGTAAGTGCAGAATGGTTTTTGCAAAGTTGGACTTTACACGCAAGTTTTTTAATCTATCGTATAAATATTTAACAGTGTCGGTAACAATCCCATTGCGCAGCTGTTACCGTTTAATTTATCCTTGAAAATTTTAATTTTGCTACAAAATTGTACAAAATGTCAGCTACTCTGCACTTACCCCGAAACGGGGAAGAGCATATGTTCCAAGTTAAAAGCTTTGAAGTTTAGTTACACTTTAAGCATGTTACTTGACAAGAGCAGAATTATGAATAAATTTGCTATAATATGCTTTTTAGCGTATTAAGATAGGTTGTTTCGTTTTAGAGTTATCCTTTTTTAAACAAACAAGAATTTTTCTCTGAAGTTTGAAAGGTGGTATAGTAAATAAAACAAAAATGTAAAGTGATATAAATACACAAATTGTTATTAAACAATTAGTGTATAAATCCTTTTGGAAAATTGTTACTTTTTAATTTGAAGAAATTCCTGTATGAAATTCCTGCATATAACTGAAGAGGGCTTAATTACAGGGCGAAATGCATCTTAAAAGCAATGAATATTGAACATGAAAAATTATTTAGTATAATTTTTATGTTAATGTATAGTTATTTTAAGTTTTTGAAATTTTTGGTAATAAATTACTATTTGAATTTTATTCAAGAAATGTTTTAATTTGTTTCCTTGCTTTCGGCAAAACACTGAGAACCAAAGTGATTTTTAGAATTTGGTTTTATTGGAACAAATTTGGAATACTTGAGTATTCCAGTGCAATTGAACATAAGGATCACTTCTACTTATTATTATATAATTAGTTTACTTATTTCACTTTATAATTTTGTTTTATTTCACTATATCTGCTCTCACCTTATTTACTTTACATCATTTTTTTTTTTTAAAGTAACAAAGTACACATTTTGTTATTTAATATGGCAAAATGTTTTTATCAAATAAAAATGGTTTATACGAAAATTTTAATTGAAATCTTTGCATTTATCAAGCGTCATCTCGGACAACGTTCGCATGCCCTTCATTTCTTTTGAATAATCGTCCCTGTTGGCTTTTCTGACATAATTGCGAACCATGTTATATGCAAGAAATAAAAGTTAATAAACAAATTAGAATGTAGAACAGGAAACAATAAAACTGAACGTGTTATATGGTAAGAAAAGTCTAATACGCAATTACCCCAAGGTCATGATCTGCATTTGCCCCGTACAACAATATTAACGGGGGAAGAGCGTACCAGGGTTTTTTTCTCAAAAAATTTTGAAATGTCAAAAAATATTGTTTATTTAATATAAACTTTAATCAATATTCTACATACTTACCAAAAAATAGCTCCTAATACGAAGTTATCCTAAGAATTATTGCGTTTTTATCTCACTATCAAAGTTGTGTGTGCTATTCGGACGTGACGCTTTAGTAAAGGTCGATGTAAATACTGGAATCGCATCAGTCATTGTGCGATATTTATGTCAATAGGCTGATATTAACTTTTAGTAGATTATTACAATATCAATTAGCAAAATCTTTTAATAAAAAAAAGCCCGTTAATACATTTTCTCCAACTACGCTCTTATCCTAATACATTTAAATTCAAATAGAGGACAATAAATAATTTAATCTTACTCATAAAAATTCTACTTTTATTTTCAATTTCAAATGTGTTCGCTTGCATCTGTAATGGTGTCCGCCTGAGTTCAAACCTCAGGCGGACACCATTAAGGCTGGTAAACACTAAAATGCTCACTTTAATAACCGAATATAACTTGTGTTGAATTTAAAAAAATTACCAACCGAATCTATCTAATTTCAGTATATTATTACTATTATAGGGTGTTTCTTTCCAGCCGTACTACCCTTTTTTCTCGGAAACGCGATAACATAGGAAGTAGGGCGAAAAATTTTGATTACCAAAGTATATCCGAAGAATCCAACGGGCATGATAAACATTTTCTGGGCCCAACGGAAGTAGGGACACAAGGGATGAATTTTGATTGGATAGAACTATAAAAAACAAACAACCGTTGTTTTGAAAGTTTTTAATATCAGCTACGGATTGTGAAATATCACGCGAAAAAGATGTTATCGAATACACTGTTGATTGGGCTATTCAAGCAACAAGAAAAGAAGAATCCGACATGACTAAAACAAGGAGCCATACTGAAGAACCCTTGTTCTTCAGTATGGCTCCGAGTAAGACGAAGACTTGTATTTGTGGTTCGAGTACTACTACCGAGTACCTAATCTGCATAATATTGCTCTCTGCTGCGGAGTGTTCCGCAGAGTACACACAAATACACAGATGCCCTCTGTCGTATTCTTCTTGTTATTGCTAGAATAGCCAATCAACGATACATGCGGCAACTTTTTTGCGATATCTCACAATCCGTAGATGATATTAAAAAACTTTCAAAACAAAAGTTGTTTGCTTTTCACAGTTCTAGCCACAATTAACCAAAATCGGCATTAGTTTCCATTGGAGATTTCAAAGCTAACCCCTTGTGCCCCTACTTCCGATGGACCCACAAAATTTTTATCATACCCATTCGATTCTTAGGATATACTTTGGTGATCAAAATTTCTCGTTCTACTTCCTATCTGATCGCGTTTCAGATAAAAAAGGGTGGTACAAGTGCTAAGAAACACCCTGTATACATTTTATCTGGTGGGTAACATTTAGATCCCATTACAGATTGGTCAACACGCATATTGGAGTAAATTATAATGATGAATGATAGGATTCAACGGACATAAATCTTTATAAAAAATTGTAGGTTTGGATACTGAATTGAATTCCGATTCTCCGAAATGATAAGCGACTGCTTTACTAAGAAGCCAATCGATCGGATTTATATATTGGAAATTTCCAGTATTGATAAGATTTCATTTTAGAAGCGATAAATTTTTGCATGATTGTTGTTATAGTTGACCCATTTGAAAATATATCTGTCGGGATTTGGACATCTGAGCTCCCCCGATGGGTGGCTGCTGGAAGTAAACGGCGTTAGTTACTTGGGATTGCGATTGTTAGACCAATTTATGGAGGGATTAACTTCCTAAGATTGGCTTGTAATGGATTTTACTGCCTCTCACTTTGTCTCCCTCATTAACAGTTTGATTTCAAATTCGAGGGAGAGGGAAGAGCATGCAATAAAAAAACGGGACCGTGGGGAAGGAAAAGAACAAAGCAGGGGGACATGGGAATGAGGATCCTGTGAGCAGCGAAAACAGAGAGAGTGAAAGATCGCACGGAAAGCGGGCGGAGCGTATCAAACGTGACTGGGTCCTAGTTAAGTTTTCGGCGGAGCTCAAAGTTGGAGAGTTACTGTCGAGGTTCTCTGTAGAGATAGATCCCGGAGAATGTATAGAAGAGGACCAAGCACCGATGGACTTTTGGTGTGTTCTTTATTAATCCGTGAGGAGTTTCTCTTTTTTTGTGCTCACGCGACTACCCTCCCGTGGAGGACTGATTTTGTCCGCATTTTTACCACCAGTAGGCTCACCCAGTCTCTCTGAACGAGCATTTTTTTGTGTATTATACTTTGTATAAATATATTGTGATGTAAATAAATTTGTGTTTGAAATATCGTTGAGGAGTCTGTAGAAGAATGTTATCGATAACGAACTACATATAGAACGAAAGGAATGGAAACAAATTCGGTCTATGAACTTTACTATATCTGTTGTAATAATTAATGGTTACATTTACTACTAAATAAAATATCAAATTTATATTAGAAGATATATATAGTATTTAAATAAACTTTGACAAATTTATTTTTTCCTTTCTAGAAAGAACAAGTAATGGAAGTGAAAGCCATAAAAAGAAATTAAAAGAAAAGATATACGCAGTATCTATGAGTGAAAATCTTGTAAAACTTCTTGGCAAGAAAGTTGTTAAAATCGTCGTAATAATTATTGTTTTTTGCAGTTTGATAATTCGTATTATCAGTATGAAAGATATAAAACAAGGACTGGAATTCACCAACATATACCCATTTTCTTCATATGTTACAAAATATATGAAAGCACATTACAAATATTTCACCGATTACAGTCATAATGTGCAAGTTGTCTTTAATCAAACACTGAATTATTCCGCCCCGAATGTACAAAATGATATCGAAAACATTTTAAAAAATTTCGAAAGTAGTTCTTTTGCAACAAATTCTGCCTATACGAGATGTTGGCTAAGAGAATATCTTTCGTATATTAACAATCCCAAAATAAATTACTTGATTAAGGATTTAAATACAAGCAGCACCAAAGGATTTTTGTATGGATTAAAAGAGATATTTTTGAAATTTAAATTGGAATCTATATTTGAAAATGATATTTTGTGGAATGAAGAAAAAGATCAGATTCTTGCTTCCAGATGTTTTGTTTCTTATGGAAATATAAGAAATGCAAGCTCAGAAAAGCTTTTTGATCAGCTTACGGGTATGATCAGCTTACGGGAGCTGATCATACCAATTATATAACTCATGTTATTACTACTGTGAAAGAAAAAGACTTACGTGAAATCAAAATTTATAATCGATAGACAACTATAAAAAATATAGTTTTTAATTATTTGTAATGACGGAATATTTTATTAATTAGAACAATAAACAATAAATTTCTAAGTTATATAATATCAAAAAAAATGATTAAAAAATACAGTAGAAAAATGGAGTTATTCTTTCATTATATATCAAAAGAATAAGTGTTAAATGTAATAAATAAACTGGAGATAAAGATGGAAATATGTGGTTTCACCTTAATCATATACATATATAAGGTAAATGTAGAGTAAACGGACATCATTTAAGAAAATTAATAATATTTTAGATACTAAAACTGGAAACTACATATTAAAAGTACGTTATATATTGTATATAACGTACTTCTAATATAATTGGTAAGATCAGCTTACGGGAGCTGATCATACCAATTATATAACTCATGTTATTACTACTGTGAAAATCTTTTTAATTTAGTCAAAATAGAAAAAATCATTCGAAAACAAAAGAGAAAAACTAATCAGTACTCAATAGTTTTATTTAAATAGAAAAATTAACGAAAGCAAAAATGTCTTTCCAGTTGAAAAAAAATCATGAGAGAAATCTTTTTAATGAATAGTTAAAAAAATATCATAGGAAAAAAATGGCACTTAGAATACGATTTCTTATAAGAGTTTGCGAAATCTTTTCTTAATTTTAATCTCAAAAATAAAAACCAAATAATTAAAAATTTACATATAATTTATAGCTACAAAAACGCAATTTATCAGAGGTAATGCAGTAGCGCTAACAATAATATACTTGAAACATTCATTTAACATCATATAATTTATAGCTACAAAAACGGAATTTATCAGAGGTAATGCAGTAGCGCTAACAATAATATACTTGAAACATTCATTTAACATTAGGGGGTGCTAACGGTAGTGTTTCTCAGGAACTACTGGGCCAATTTACTTGAACTTTTTTTAAAGTGTTGGGGTGAGTATAGGATGTCGAAAAAATTTGGCTTTACAAAACCATAGTGGGGTTTGCAAAGGGTCAAAAACCGCGAAATTTTCATAAACGGCACATTCGGGATAAGTCGGTCAATATTATTCAGATTTTGACGTAGATGGTAGCATTCGATTCAACTTAGTGAGGCGAACAATGTGATTATAATACGTCGACTTAAATCATACTGTAAGTATACTGTTGCCATAAATCTATTTTGGTGATTTTTGGACTTAATGTTGTTTCGATTTCGACGTAAATGGTACAAGTCGATTCGTATTAATGGGCTGAACAATATGTTGTATAATAGCTCCAGGTATATCGTACTGTAATGGAAAATAGATATCGAATTTTCACATGTTACGCAACCTATACAAGCTTCAATTTTTGCGTAAAATTGCTGAAATTTCCTGTTGTTGTTCTACGACTGAAAATCTCGGAGGACATTTTTTCGGTTTTGAAAAATCTTATTTAGAACGGATTTTATTCAACATTAAATTCGGTGAAATTTTTCATAACATCAAGGTTTCTACGACCTTGTGAAGGGCAGGCGTTTCAACTCCGCCTGAGGACAAATTTTTTTCTTTTTCGTTTTTAAGTAATCTAGCAGGAAATTTATTAGATGAACTGAGAAAATGGGAATCAAGGGTTTTCGGCCACGTGAACATGAATTTGCTACAACCGGCGAGTTAACTTATACGTACAGTAATCCGACAGAGTAAAGTTTATTCAATAAGAAATTTTGGCCTAACAAAAAGTAATAGACTAGTTTATTGGAGTTTTCGGCCACGTGAACATGAATTTGTTACAACCGGCGAGTTAACTTATACGTACAGTAATCCGACAGAGAAAAGTTTATTCAATAAGAAATTTTGGCCTAACAAAAAATAATAGACTAGTTTATTGGAAAATACCCTGAAGGGGCAGAAAAAAAGTGAATATACTTGAGATCTCAAACATCGAAAAGAAGTGTACAAGCATCAGTACGAAACGTACAAGACTTAAAATCAATTTTTAAAACTGAAGTGTACTTTAATCTCTGAACTTGAAAAATATCTCTTCACCAAAAAAAAATGTATATTCCGCAGCATCGCTTACAAAACTAAACCACTTGCTGCTTACTAACTTTATAACGTTTTACTTGCTCAGCTGCGTAATATACTTTTTTTAAAAATGTATATTCCGCAGCATCGCTTACAAAACTAAACCTCTTGCTGCTTACTAACTTTATAACGTTTTACTTGCTCAGCTGCGTAATATACTTTTTTTGGTGAAGAGATTTTTTCCACGTTCAGAGATTAAAGTACACTTCAGTTTCAAAAATTGATTTTAAGTCTTGTACGTTTCGTATTGATTCTTGTGCACTTCTTTCGATGTTGGAGATCTCAAATATATTCACCTAGAATCTGCCCATTCAGGGGATTTTCCAATAAATCATCAATATATTTAAAATTTTATGAATTAAAATTCTATCAAATTAAATGCATAAAGGCATTAAAACTCTGATAAATTTTTGAGAATATTTACTATATTTTTTAAACAAACGATAGATTCACACGAAAAGTTGTATATAAAGCTGAAAAGGTTTTATATTTATTGTAAAATTAAAAATTTATCGTCTTTGCCAGAATTGTTCATAAATATGGTATTTCATTTTTATTTTATTTTTATTTTATGGGAAAATACAAAAAATAAATTCATAATGCATTACGATAAATTGGTTACAGAAATCTGGCAAAAGTAAGTCTCGATCCTTTTCCTTACTCTGAGACAATCCCATTCATATTAGTGGGTGGCTAAGTTTTAAAATCTCTTACATTAGTATTGTAACACCAACATGTGACGTGACAGACATTCTCATTCTCGCTGGTAAATAATCCAAAATTCTTACGAATGCACTCCGCTACTTAGCTCCACAAAACTTCTAGCTTTGGCCATTTTTTTCAGACAGTTGTCGAATTGGCCATTGATTGTCAAGCACTCGCGACAAAGCCTGCAATAGTCGTAAATTTTCAAATATTTCAAACTTTGGCCAAGTAACTTGACCAAATCTAGAAGTGGCCAACCATTTCGCGAATTGGCTACATGTCGAAATTGACCGAATTTATATAAATTTATTGACAATATTAGACTTATAGAATGTATCTGAGAAACTTATCTTCTGGGAAAATATATTGTATTTATATTCACTTGAACTATATTGATTGAGAAGAAATTAACTCATTTATTGATAAATATTCTCAATAAAGGATTTTAATAAATATTTATAAATGGATTGAGAAGAAACATCTTTTAAGCATCTCTTGTAATGTTAATTTATTTCATAAATACAATAAAAATTCGAAAATAATAAATTAACTCATTTATTGATAAATATTCTCAATAAAGGATTTTAATAAATATTTATAAATTTCTCTGCGATAAGCATTAGTGCTGATATATACTGTATTTTATTTTAACTCATTTAAAAATTTACACATATCGAGTAACGTTAGGAAGTATTATTTTGCACGACATTTGTTGGTCGCTCTAGACCAAGTTGGAACCCAATTATGAATATTATCACACCAACATGCCAATTTCCAAAAATAGCAATAACCAGAACCTCCATAAGTCTCACATATGTTCTCACAAAAGTGATTGAAAACGCACCAATTCTTGCAACCATCATGTTGAGTTGGATAGCCACTTTTCTTAGTCAGGACTCCTATATTAAAAACAAAAAGAAAATTTCGATGAGAATACTTTAGAATTAGTCTGTTATGCAAATTTAGATCCAAGAAATAGCAGTGGCATTGTAAACATTATTATGAGATGCTTATAGTATATTATAGGTAGAAGAAAACCAAAAAATATCATAAATTGTAGCATAATTTTATAAATTCTATATACCATATAATTTTTTTAATTTTTTATTGGTCATTAAATTAATTTATACAGAATATTTAATCATTTAAGTCCATTTCCTATAAGATTATTTATACAAGAATAACAAAATACTTTTACTTATTGTGCAACCGTTTTTAAGATGCCTTCAGAAACAATTATTGCATAAATTCATATTTTTACGGAGTGATTTCTTATTATTGAAACAAATAATTTTTAGTTTCTATCTGATGTCTTTTCAAAATGTTGGACTTTTAAAGTATTTAATTAATAATTATTAAAAACAACTGGAATTATAGTATATTTATAACTAACTAAAATATTGTGTGTCCCAGAATAAATGTCCAACTCTTAATACCTCGGCTTCTATTCAATAAGAAAAGCTTATTAAGGGCTTATATATCCCGTATCCCAAACTGAATTTTAAGAAAAAAAAATTATTTTATAACTTTCTAATTAAATCCACATTATTGAGCAAAAGTTTCAAAATTGGTTCAGAAAAATACGTATTTAAATCTTTATTTCATTAAGAGCTTAGATATCCCGTATCTCAAACTGAATTTTAAGAAAAAAAATTATTTTATAACTTTCTAATTAAATCGACATTATTGAGCAAAAGTTTCAAAATTGGTTCAGAAAAATACGTATTTAAATCTTTATTAAAAATTATTCACATTAACAGTTTACAGAAATAAATTTAGTTCATCTTTAAAGGAGAAACTTTATCTCAAAATTTATATTTGTCAAGCATATAAGCATAACTTTATATTTCAGTAAGAAAATATAGGTTTTATATTTTTAATGCCATTAAATGGATTTTTTTGATTCATTTGAATCAATGTATTAGATAGAACAGATGAAACGCTTTAAAATAAGATGTTGTTGAGGTTTTCCTACTGTATAGAAGCCGAGATATTCAGAGTGAGACCATAAGCGAAACAACATTTTTGCATATAAATATTAATTTATTCAATTGATTTTTTTTTATCATCAGTTATTTATCATATCAAAGTACTTTTCATGGTAAAAATTACTGATAGGCCTATATTTTTATTTTATCAGTGAGTAAATTTCGTTAAGTGATAAGAGTTCGAATTATTTCTCTTTTAGTTTTGAACCTTGTGAGCATTATGTGCAGTAACTGAATTTGTAAATACAAAAAAATGTACGCTGTTCAATTATAAAATTGTACCATATCCAATTCTGAATTCAATTAAAGAATAGAAAAATAAGTGAAAATAAACTATACACTACAAACTATTTGCTTACCTATCAACATTAATGTGGAAATAACCAATAAAAGTGCTGCTTTCATAGTGAAGTCAGTTTTCGTTACTTTATGATGAACTGCAATACTGATGTAAAGGAAGACAGCTGTCCTATTTATATTAGCGTTTAAATGAACGATAAAATGCACATTTGCGCATGATATTAGCAATACAAAGAGAACACACTTGCTGATGGTAGTTAGAAAATTATTATTCGTAAATTTTTAAACACTCCCACTGTTTACTCTAATTATTTGCTATACTATAGAAATTTTCTGCTTTCTTATTTATAAACATTACACTATTTATTCTTAAATATTTACCAACTCTTCATTAATTTCAAACAAATTTCACTACTTTTTTCTGTTTTATTCTAGAAAGTAAAATAATCTATGACTTTGATTGTATTGAAAATTAATTAACTTTTAATATTTTATTCCTAACTAAAAATTTCGTTATTACCTCTTAATTTTGCCTAATGTTATGTGTGAGCATATAATAAAACAGACAATATTTTCGTTTCATAAATCACAATTTACTTAACAAGTTGGATAAAAATTAAAAAATGTAGAATCCCTAGTAAACAGAATATCGTATTCAGCCGCCATTTTATATCCTCCTTTCGTGTAACATTATGAAAAGTAAACTATAATACTATATTTATTTTCTAATTTATAAATATAGCAGTTACTTACCTGGAAAACAAATATCGCATTTGGATAAGTTTTCCTTCTAATATTTTGTAACTACTGTAATTCTAATTGAGAACATAGATGAACGAATTTAATAAATGTGAAATGTTTATATATTGCTATTTTAACATTTCACACTTTTGTTTTTTCTCCTAATCTAACAAGTTTATTCAGTTTTCTGATATTATATAAAAAACAAACAAAATAATAACCTTATGTTATATAAATGATGATGATATAAAATTTTCTTCCTAATATAATCCTGCTTTCCGCCATTTAATGAAGAATGCTAATTAAATTTAATATAAAAATATCTTCTCTGCTTCTAATAAACATTATTTCTCGAATGAATTTAATATATTGATCATAAAATATTTTATAACATCAAACAGATGAGCGGATTTTTATACCTGTATATGGATCATTAAAAAGTTATGCTTAATTCTATATTGAATTAAAACAATTGATTATACATTTTAAAATTAAATTTTGTCATGTTAAATAAACCTTTCGATAAACTTTCCATTTTTTTGATAAAGCATAAAAATCGAAATTATTTCAATTATTATTAATAAATTGGCACAAGTAGAATCCATTTATTAATCTAGCATTGCAGTTTTATAATTCCAATCAAATAAGATTAATTATTAAGGACTTATGCAGGATATAATAATAAATAATTACGATATCTTATTTAAAAGCTTTATAATTTAATTAAAAATTACATAACAAAGAAACAATTACATATGAATAGTGGTTTTAAACTATTGTGTGTGTTTCCATGGTCAATAATTTTCAGACCGTAAACAACAAAATAAAACTGCGTATAGGCGAATAAAGTGTATCTATTCGAAAAATGTCTGGTATGCTTTGCATGTTGGAAAGTTTTGGGCTCATTTCTCTTTGCGGAAAGAACAGTGAAGTGGTGACCTATCCGCTACAGCTGTATCTGTTCCCCTGGATGGATACGCATCAACCAAATGATCATGGCTGGATACGCTGTTCAGCAAGATGGCATACCGTAATTTTGGCTTCTTACTGTCCGAAAATTTCTTGACATGCATTTTATTAGACGCTGAATTGGGCCTGGTAGACCAATGCGATGACAATCGTACTCAGCTTCTATTATGCTGCTTGATTTCTTAGCTCGGGATATATAGAATATATTGCTTTCAAGAGGATTTCAATCGATAAACGTAAGACAATAATTGTTGCTGTGATAGAAATTGGCACTAAAAATGCCAGAAAACAACTTGAGGGAAAGTGATATTCTCCCTCTATTATGCTGCTTGATTTCTTAGCTAGGGATATATAGAATATATTGCTTTCAAAAGGATTTCAATCGATAAACGTAAGACAATAATTGTTGTTGTGATAGAAATTGGCACTAAAAATGCCAGAAAACAACTTGAGGGAAAGTGATATTCTCCTGGACATCTTGAAGGCCAAGAAAGGTGCACATATTGAAATTTTTAGCAGTTGATTCTATAAATAATAAAACTATCGGAGTTACACTTTCTTATTCAGTATGCAGTTTTATTTTTGTTTTCTGAATTAAAATTATAGGCCATGGATTAATTTATAATCACTCTTAATAACAATAATTATATAAGCAGTTCAAAAAGAATAACAATATTGATGCTCTAACTTGTCTTGACTTTAATTTTATAACTTTCATGTAACCCACTTACATGTATGGCTTTGATGGATGTTATACATACGAAGGGAGGTGAAAAAATTCTTACCCTCTTCATGCTGTATGTTGTTATAAATCTATAATTGTAAACAATAATAAATTACTCTGTTACTAATATGTGTACCTTTTATTGTTTTGACTGATCCTGTTCAATACTGATACGATTTCTTCCATCTTCAACGGAAATCGTATCAGTATCGATATTTAACTTGTTCAACAAGACATTTTCTTTTACTACTTCTTTTACTATATAGCGAGAAATGTCCATAAAATGAAACTATGAAATAATGGAAACCGGGTTTCAAATGTATTCACACCAGCCTTTAGAATGACCAGAAAGTTGTGCTAGAAGTTAATGTTATCTATGTTTTGAGAGTGCAAAGGTGTCATATTGACAGATTATTTTATAAAAAGGGTCGACAATAAGAGAGGAATACTTCAGGAATTTGCTATAAAAGTTACGGGACAGCGTCAAGAAAAACAAGCGGTTTGTTGATAAAAATGTATGTTTATGTTAAATGACAATACAACTACACACCGAGTTGTAGAAATAGTCACTTTTCTGCACAGATATGGTTATGAAACCTCGTCCTATCAGCATATTCTTCCGACTTGGTATATACAGTCTTCGTCGTGTTTCGAAATTTGAAAAAAACATTCACGAAGAAATTTCTTGGATGAGGTGGAGGCCAATATTGCGGTAGAGAGCTACATTTCTTTCAAATTTGCCGAATTCTGTAAAAATAAAATTACACAATCTATTCTACTGATGTGAGAAGTATTATGAGTTGAATATTTGGAGAAGGTAGAATATGAGACCCAAATTTCAGTTCTATAGTACATCCGCGTCATAATAGGAAAGAATTAGCCCTTTCGCGCTCAATAAACATTTTATTTAATATTTGTTGTTTTTCGATATGTAACACCTGTTTATACAAATAAAAATAATGATGATTTATATATATATTATAAATTTTAACAGACAATTGTAACTCTATAATAAATGAGAAATTATATCTTAATTTTTATGAGGGATCTGATTAGTGATTATTGATTAATTTTACAAAAATAGATATTTTGCTTGTCTACAGTTATTGTACAATTTAAAAATTTGAAATTATGACTTACGTGAAATCAAAACTTATAATCGATAGACAACTATAAAAAAATGCATATTTTAATTATTTGTACTGACAGAATGTTTTATCAATTAGAAAAATAAACAGTAAATTTCTAAGCTATATAATATCAAAAAATGATTTAAAAACAAATATGATTAAAAAATACAGTAGAAAAATGTTCTTTCATTATATATCAAAAGAATAAGTTTTAAATTTAATAAATAAACGGGAGATAAAGATGGAAATATGTGGTTTCACCTTAATCATATATAAGGTAAATGTAGGGCAAACGGACATCATTTAAGAAAGTCAGCAATATTTATGATATTAAAACTGGTAACTATATATTAGAAGTATATTATATATTGTATATACGGGTATATATATATATTTATTTTTTGCCAAACGAATCCATTGAAATGTTAAAGGAACTTGTAATTATCATTTAAGAAAGTCAGCAATATTTATGATATTAAAACTGGTAACTACATGTTAGAAGTATATTATATATTGTATATACCTGTATATATATATATATATATTTATTTTTTGCCAAACGAATCCATTGAAATGTTAAAGGAACTTGTAATTCAGCTTAAAAATTTATCAAGGAAAAAGAAAGTTTCATTTAGACTGGAGATGAAATAAAATTTATGTTTTAGTAAATAAGGGTTTTATATTTAATAGTAACAAATCAAATCAATATTCAAATAGCAGTAGTCACTAATGTACTGCTGTCAATTATTTTTTTATTCTGTAACTTTAAAGTGCAAAACGGATGGTAGGGCAAACGGACACCTGCTTATTTACCATTTAAAGTTTAAAATATGTATTTTATCAAATGACAAATCAAATCAATATTCAAATATCAGTAGTCACTAATGTACTGGTGTCAATTATTTTTTTATTCTGTAACTTTAAAGTGCAAAACCGATGGTTGGGCAAACGGACACCTGCTTATTTACCATTTAAAGTTTAAAATATGTATTTTATCAAATGTTATTTATAGGAGGCTTACATTTATTAATTACCTGTAGCATTTTATTACCTGTAACGCGTATTATTTATTCGCATTCTCTATATTAATAACACTCTTAATGATCTGATTCGAAATGGTGAAAGAAATTCAAATGGATGATAATTAGTTGGAATAAAACATGGTATTCTTTGTGAAAGCTTTTAAAATTGTCGGAATGTTATTAATAACTGCAGCTAAAACATATGTTATTCTAAATAACATATTAATAAGGCCAATGCTGTCCAATGTAAAGATTCCCAAGTTCGTTCAACACAACATTTTTTAAAATAGATGAAGTTCAAGTTAACAGAGTTGATGCCACCAGTGAGAGAGACACCCAAGTAGCATAAATTTCTGCTGTAACTTCTTTATACATCAATAAAGAAAAAACATTTGCCAGGCATACAGAGTGTAGGGTAAATTGTATGCCATGCCTGTATTAGTTGGAAAGACATCATGTATATGTATGGAAAATAGAAATGATTCATATTTTTTGCCACTATTATCTCAGTGATATTAGTGATTACGAAAAAAGATGTCCATTTGCCTCAACGATGTAGGACATACAGTGTGGGGCAACCGCATAGCATGCATACTTTGTTAAAATCAATTATTACAAACTTTTAGCGCTACTGATAAAAGCAAATGTTAAGTACTTCGATAGCTTAAACCTTACTGAAAATAATAATAAATGTTATAATCTCTTTCAACAAAGTATATTCGAGATATCCTAAAATATATCATAATGTGTCCTTTTTGCCCTACGGTTACATTATATATAAATCATACTGAATATAATAATAAATGTTATAATCTCTTTCAACAAAGTATATTCGATATATCCTAAAATATATCATAATGTGTCCTTTTTGCCCTACGGTTACATTATATATAAATTTATTGACTATATTAGACTTATAGAATGTGTCTGAGAAACTTATCTTCTGGAAAAATATATTTATATTCACTAAATACATTAAAAATTCGAAAAGGGTAAATTTCTAGAGGAAACATTTTAATTAATATTTATAGATCTCTATGCAATAGACATTAATGGTGATATATTTTATTAGCACTCATTTAAAAAGTTACATATATCGAAGTATTATTTTGCACGACATTTGTTGGTCGCTCTAGACCAAGTTGGAACCCAATTATGAATATCATCACACCAACATGCCAATTTCCAAAAATAGCAATAACCAGATCCTCCATAACCTTCACACAATATCCCACAAGAATGATTTAAAACGCACCAATTCTTGCATCCTTCATGATCAGTTGGATAGCCACTTTTCTTAGTCAGGACTCCTATATTAAAAACAGAGAGAGAAATTTCTATAAGAATACTTTAGAATTAGTTTATTTTGTATTTATGCAAATTTAGATCCAAAAAATAGCAGAGATATTGTAAAAATAATTGTGAGATACTTATAGTGTATTTCATGTTGAAGAAAATCAAGAAAATGTCATAAATTGTAGTGTCATTTTACTATTTCCACACATCATACTATTTTTTTTTTTAATTTTTGTTGGTCATTAAATCAATTTATAAGAAATATTTAATCATTTAAGTCCGTTTTCTCTAAAATAATTATAAAAGAATAACAAAATTCTTTTATTTATTGTGCAGCCGTTTTCAAGATGCTTTCAGAAACAATTATTATATGAATTCATGTTTTTAGGGAATGATTCCTTATTACTGATACTGATAATTTTCAGATCCTACCTGATGTCTTTTCAAGATATTGGACTTTTGACGTATTTAATTAATAATTATTAAAATACAACTGGAATTACAGTATATTTATAACTAACTAGCATGCTGTGTGTCCCAGAATAAATGTTCAACTCTATATTATCTCGGCTTCTATTCAATAGAAAACGCTCATTGAGATCATATTTTAAGGTGTGTCATCCATATTATCTAAAAATGTGATCCAAATCAATCGAAAATTTATTTAAATTTGCTAAAAAAATATAAAACCCTTATTAAAATGTAAAAACATTTATTTCCTCAATTGTTTCAAATATTACTGTAGTATATTTATGTATCACCGAAAACTATATCCAGTACCGATTCTAATGATACCAGAATCAATTTCCTAAGATGCAAATAATTTGAGATATCCCGAATTGTTTTTTTAAGAAAAAAATGATTTTATAGTTTTCTGAATTACATCGACAATATTGATCAAAAGTTTCAAAATTCGTTCGGAAGAAATATATATTCTGAATCTTTTTTAAAAATTATTCACATTAACAGTTTAAAGAATTAAATTTAGTTCATTTTAACGGAGAAACTTTATCTCAACATTTGTATCTGCAAAGCACGTCAGCATATCTTTATTTTTCAGTGAGAAAATATGTTTTTTATATGTTTAATGCCCTTAAATGAATTTTTTTTAATTCAGTTGAATCTCAGTGTTGGATAGCATAGAACCACAAACAATAAGCTTTAAAATAAGATCTGGTTGAGCTTTTTTACTGAATAGAAGCCAAGATACTAAGAGTAAGACGTTTATTATAGAATATAGTGTACAGTATATAAGCGAAACTAGATTTTTGCATACAAACATTATATTGATTTTTTTTATCATAAGTTATTTATAATTTCAAAGTACTTTTCATGGTAAAAATTATTGATATATTTTTACTTGTCAGTGAATAAATTTCATTAAGTAATAACGATTCGAATTATTTCTCATTTAAACTTTATGGGAATTACGTGCAGTAACAGAATTTGTAATTATAAAATTGTGCCATATACAATTCTGAATTCAACTAAAAAATAGAAAAATAAGTAAAAATAAACTATACACTATAAACTATTTGCTTACCTATCAACATTAATGAGAAAATAACCAATAAAAGTGCTGCTTTCATAGTGAAGTCAGTTTTCGTTACTTTTTGATGAACTGCAATACCGATGTAAAGGAAGACAGCGGTCCTATTTATATTGGAGTTTAAACGAACGATAAAATGCACATGATAATTACTTGCATATGATATTAGCAACATAAAAAGAACACACATGCTGCTGGCAGTTAAAATATTTATCATTCGTAAATTTTTAAACACTCCCACCGTTTACTCTATTATTTGCTATAAACTATGGAAATTTTCTGCTTTCTTATTTATAGACATTACATTATTTATTCTTAAATATTTATCAACTCTTCATTAATTTCAAACAGATTTCCGTAATTTTTCTGTTTTATTCTAGAAAGTAAATTTTAATACATTGAAAATTAATTTTTAATATTAGGGGAAACTGGTTCAAAATGATCACCTCAATCAAAAATCCGAAAACATGAGTTGTTGTTGGATTAATTTCTTATATATGTTTTGGAAGACTAGTCTACTATAAAATTTAAACACTTCGAGGATTATGCATTCGAAATAAGAAGAAAAAAATTCGAGTGTATGCCAAAGGTTCATCTTGTACACCTACCTGTCAAAAATGATCGTATAGAAATCATTTTGCTGCAGATTATTTATTAGTTGTAAATAAAACAGTAGGTAAAAACATACAAAAGCAAGTTTTTATTATATCTACGTAAGATGTTATTCTATGTTTATGAAAGTAAAAGAAACATCGGTTATCTTAAATTCTGATACATTACTTGGCAGACGTTGATTTTCATTTAGTCGAAATGGTACCTCCCAAAATACACTGACCTAACCTAGCTAGGACATAATCGCCATTTTTTTAGTAGTATAAGCTTTGCTGATTTGTCAACAGGTGGCCATAAAACTTAAGGAAATACAATGGGGGATCGTTTCACCCTGACGGATCATTTTGAACCAGTTTCCCCTATATCCCTATTTTTAACTTTCAGTTTTGTTTTTCTCATAATCTATCAAATTTATTCAGTCTGTAAAATTATATAAACAAAATCGATAATAATATAAACTTTTCTTCGTGATATTATCCTGCTATCATCCATTTAATGAAGAATGCTAATTAAATTTTTATAAAAATATCTTCTCTGTTTCTAATAAAAGATATTTGTCGAATGATTCAATATATTAATCATTAAAAATTTTATAACACCAAACAGATGAGATAATAAACTCATAAGCGATTTTTATATCTGTATATCGATCATTAAAAAGTTATGCTTAATTTATTATTAAATTAAATAAGTTTTGTTATTTCGAATAAATACTTTAATAAACTTTCCACTTTCTTTGATAGTTTCATATAGTAAAATATAAAAAATCGAAATTCTCTCAATTATTATTAATAAATCAGCTTTGAGTAAAATCCATTCGTTAACGTAGCATTGGATGTTTTATAATTACAATCAAATAAGATTAATTATTAAGGACTTATACAGGCTGTAATAATAAATAATAACAATATGTTATTTTAAAAAGCTTTATCCGTAAATGAATATTATATAGCGAAGAATCCATTACATATGCAGAGTGGTTCATAAATCAATAGTCAGCTTCAGCAAGGTGTTGACGCGAACGTGAACGTGAAAAAGAATGACGTCATTGAGTTCATGTTCCACGCGTGCGTTTGTAGAAGAAATCTGCTTCAACGAATCGTTATTTTCCTTAACTTCCCCAGATAGCGTTACATCTATATGACATCATATTCATTTAATACGCTTGCGCAGAACACGAACATCCGGAGTTCGTGACTGGTTGATTCGCTTTCCTTGTTTTATCAAAATCACTTCGATAGTAACTAGAAAAAATATTTAGATTAAATAAAAGTGAAACAAAGCTTTTCCACTTGGTGTGAGGAATCCAGAAAACACGCCTAAAAATATGGTATAAAAGTAGGCTTAAAGTTATGATTTTAACGTTTTTAATACAACATTAAATTATCATATCATAGATACAAGTCTAAGGAACGTGCATATTAAATGATATGGCATTATTTTTAGTCGTTTAGTCTCTATTAATATAGGTAATCACCAACGTGAACCTTCCTGCCTAAGTGTTAAGCATTTTCAACGTGTAATATGCGAACAAATGACATCAACTTTCCTTAACTCATGTTTGGACGTGAGGAACTCTCTAGCGACGACTCGAAATGACGCCATGATTTCATCATTCCAGCAGTCTACGTCATTCTGGTGCTACACATTCATGTTGCTGGGTTTCCGTGTCCTATAATTTTCAGACTGGAAACATCAAAATAAAACTGCTCATAGGAGAAGGAAGTGACCTCCTACAGGGCAGTTATGTCGCTAGGCAGGACTGCCATTATGTTTTTCAGTATTCATAATCTTAAAAAGTATAAGAACATAATACAACGGTCATAAGCAATGCTTGATGACCGTTGTATACGTGATTACATTGGACGTGAAATTTATGTATTTCACCAGTCAACTACAACTTTTAGTAACTGTTATAATCAAATGAAATCTATTTTTGTTCCTCCTGAAAAATCTACTTTTTTGAGTTGTGACGTTATTGAAGCCAGTATGCGATATGACATGAAACATCAAAACGGCGAATGTTCAAGAGAAAGTAATGTACATAATTTTTGTTTGTTGAAACCTTCGAGTATTCGAAAAAGATAGTCTAAAGTCCGGTAGTTTTGCATGTTCGAAAGATTTGGGCCTGTTTTTCTTTGTAGAAAGAGCAGTGGCAATCGTGATCTATCTGGATGTGCTACAGCGTATCTGTTGTCCTAGTTGGAAGATATCAGCCAAATGTGCTGTTCAGCACGTTGGCACACCGCAGCATTGGCTTCTTATTGTCCGAGAATTCCTTCACATGCATTTTCTTGGTCGCTGAATTGGGCCTGGTAGGCCGATTCCATGATCATCTCAATCAGCCGCTATTACGCGCTTGAATACTTCCTTGGGGATATATGAAGTACATGTTCTCAAAATCTGTAGAATCTCACTCGATATACTTAAGATAAAAATTGTTGCTTCGACAGAAACTGTCACTACAAATGCTAGAAAATAAGTTGGAGGGAAAGTGATATTCGCGTGGAAATCTTGCATACCAAAAAAGGTGCGCATATTGAAATATTTTAGCGGTTTATAGTATTGATTCTATAGATAATAAAACTATCAGAGCTATACTTTTTTATTCTGTAAGCAGATTTATTTTTGGCTGCTATTTATTGGGTCAGTATTTTTAAACATTTTGAATATTTATCATTATTTTAAATAAATGGTCAGTATTTATAATAAAATATCAGTACGTAATATAAGTGGTGAGTATTATAATGGTTAATATAAAAACGTTCACTATTTTAATTAAAATATTTGTAAATATAATAATTTATCAGTATTTTAAAGAGATGGTCAGTGGTAGCTTTGCATGTTCGAAAAATTAGGGGCCGTTTTTCTTTGTAGAAAGAGCAGTGGCAATCGTGATTTATCTGGATGTGCTACAGCGTATCTCTTGTCCTAGTTGGAAGATATCAGCCAAATGTGCTGTTCAGCACGTTGGCACACCGCAGCATTGGCTTCTTATTGTCCGAGAATTCCTTCACATGCATTTTCTTGGTCGCTGAATTGGGCCTGGTAGGCCGATTCCATGATCATCTCAATCAGCCGCTATTACGCGCTTGAATACTTCCTTGGGGATATATGAAGTACATGTTCTCAAAATCTGTAGAATCTCACTCGATATACTTAAGATAAAAATTGTTGCTTCGACAGAAACTGTCACTACAAATGCTAGAAAATAAGTTGGAGGGAAAGTGATAATCGCGTGGAAATCTTGCATACCAAAAAAGGTGCGCATATTGAAATATTTTAGCGGTTTATAGTATTGATTCTATAGATAATAAAACTATCAGAGCTACACTTTTTTATTCTGTAAGCAGATTTATTTTTGGCTGCTATTTATTGGGTCAGTATTTTTAAACATTTTGGAAAAATATTTTTATACTATTTTTTATATTAATATAAAAAATAGTAAAAATTTAAAAAAACTCGAGTCTTAAAGTGCGATCCGAACAGATAATACATGTTCACCATAACCACTACACTATGCTTGCTTAAACTAACATGTAAAAACAGTATTATATTAATTGTTATGAAAACTTTAAATGTAATTTTCACGCAAATTCTTCAGAGTTACACTTTACTACTTTAAGATTTCATTGTACCTATGGGCCCGTAAAAATGTGCCAAGTTTGAAGAAATTCGATGACTAATATCTGAAGGCTTGTTTATAGTTTGATGAAGCTAACGTTTCGTTAGCGCCTAGAATGTCTGTCTGTATTCTAATTTGCTTGTTTATAGTTAATCTTATATAAACAGCAGTAAATTATATAAATAACAGTAATCTTTAAATACCTCAATAAAAAATTCAACACTGCTATCTTTCACTTTTGTAAGCAGAATCTTCGATTTAATAAGCAACCTCATTCTAAAAATTGACATTGGGAGGACCCTAATAATTCTATATGTTTCAGGATCACATATTTTTCCTCTAATTTCACCAAGTTCTTAACCAAGGAAATTCTTGATTTGAACACTCTGCAATTTTGTATCAGATCAAGCATATAACTATAACGTTAACATCTAGAACAAGTTCTAAGTTGTCAACTTCGCGTCGGTTATGCTGCGTTATGGATAATGTTGGAGTATAAACTTATGAATTTTTCCTAGACTCAACGTCGTCGATAACAATCTCTGCCACGTCAGACTATAAACAAGCCTTGATCTTTCTCCTCGTAAGATGAAGGTATCCTTCATTGATGTTAAGTATAAAGATCAATATTAAGTACAAATTTCATTTCAATTAATTAAAAGTTGACATAATTTACGACTACCTCAGCCAAGATTTCTTGAGTTAATCAATAAATCCGTAGAAAAGTGGTCAAAAGAATATATAACCAATAGTCGAAATGTCGAATGTTCAAGACTGCAATTGAATTGCATCAATGGACAAAAGATTACCAGCGGGCAAAAGCAAATCGTGATCATATCAGCAATGATTTGCGACAATTCAATTCAATATTTTTGTCCGTCGAATGAGGAATGTAATGTTTCAGAAGAGGAAATATCAACCATGTTGGAAATGCATTGGAATATTTATGATCAATTTAAACGTAGAGTATTCAAAATTTTCATTGTGAATCTATCAAAAGAAGAAGAAAACTGGATGTATGGCTGCTGCACTTGTCCAACTTTTTTAAAGAAATTTATATGCTTGCATATAAATTTCTTTAAAATAGCTATACTCTTAAAATATATCAAACCTCCCCCAGCAGTTAAACAAGTACCTACATGCGAGAAACGTTCAAGAAGAAGGCCGAAATTAGCAGCCCGTACTCGTTTAGTTAATTAAATATTTTTTACTTTAATATTATATTGTAAGTTTCTTTTATATGTATTAATATTTAGTATTTTTTTGATAATTAGTTAAGTAACAAAAATATATTATTTTGCATTTTTATGTTTTGTTCTTTAATATAATAAACCATTTTTTCTTATACACATACTTATATTTTTTCTCATTTTACAATAGAAAAGTTCTGATCAGATACAGATATTGACCAATAAAAAATATCAACTAAAAAATATTACTGCAATTTTATTATTTATACTGACCGAAAAACTAAATTATACTGACCAAATTAATAAAATTGTATTGACAAAACGCAATTTGATACTGATATTTAATTATTTATACTGACCAAAATATCCATAGTCTATATATTGACCATTTAATGACCAATAATTAATAAAAATGCTGTCCAAATAAATAGAAGTGTTATTTTTGTTTTTCTGGCCTGAAAGTTATATTCCATGGAATAATTTATAACCATTCTTAATTAAAATTATTATACAAGCAGTTCAAAAAGGATAACAGCATTGATACTGTAACTTATCCTGACTTTAATGTTATAACTTTCACATAACCCTCTTTCATGTATGGTTTTGATGGATGTTATACACACAAAGAGACGTGAAATAGTTCTTACCCTTTACTTGTTGTATGTGTGCTATAGATCTGTAATTATAAACAATAATAAGTTACTCTCTTTCTAATATGTTTGCCTTTTGTTATTTTGACCAGTCTTATTTAACTGGAATTAGAAACGTAGTAGTAGAAGAATGTGTGATGTTGGGCAAAATTAAGTATCGATATTGATAGATTTCCTCCATCTTCAACGGAAAAACGGCACAAACAATCCACGAAGAGATGTCAGCTGTGAATATCGAGCAATGTCTATCATATGAGACTATTAAACGATAGAAACCGGGATTCAAATGTAGTCGCACTAGCTTATAGGATGATCCAGAAGGTCGTGCTACAAGGTCATGTCTGTGTTTTGGGACAGCAGACATAATATATTGAAAGATTATTTTATAAAAAGAGTTGACAATAACAGAGGCTTATTACAGGAAGTTGTTACAAAAGCTACGGGAAAGTTTCAAGAAAAAACAACTGGTTTGCTGATAAAAATGTATGTTTCTGCTAAATTACAATACAACTACACACCGAGCTGCCGAATAGTCACTTTTCTGCACAAATATGGCAATGAAACCTCATCCCATCCCCGTATTCTCCAGAATTGCCACATACAGACTTCGTCCTGTTTCGAAATATGAACTTACATTTACAAACATTTGTTTCTTGGATGAGTTGGAAGTCAATACTGCAGTGGAGAGCTGGACTGCATCCAAATTGAACGAATTCTATAAAGATGAAATAACACAACCATTCCACTAGTCTGAGAAGGGTATGGCCCTAGGAGCTGGATATGTAAAGAAGGAAGAGTTTCAGGTTCCGATTTCAGATCTATATCAGGATCTGCGTCATAATAGGTAAGAATTAGGATAGAATTTATGGAGTATAAGAGTTAATCAGGTTTATGACAGGCGATATCGCAGTCTCGGCGCGACACTAGTTATCGGTTAGAAATGAAATAAATTTTTACCATGAAAGTTTTGTATCAATGAAATTGGGAGGATAGCGGGGGTTATCAATCAAAACCTCAAAATTTGGCCGTGTAATTCGCATGCACGTGACGCAGAGGTCCAGGATTTAGAAATTGATTGAAAACATAATTATATTATAACAATCACAAATATTTGTTTAAGCAAAAGAATAATATGAAGGGGTTAACATATGAAACGATACATAATAAACTAACTACTAATGTTGCAATCCTTGAAAGAGAGAGAATACCGCCGTGATCTTCCGCACATATATGAAAGAGAGTTTATCGACCCTATATCAACAATACAACTTGAAATAATCCATATACTAAGCAAACGTTCAAAATTTCGTTGTGCACAGTTCAACGTACCGTCGTAATTGTCCGCCGTTGCCATCCTTCGTCGTCGTCAATCGTCTCCTTCAGCCGCCCACGACAACAGCCGTAAGTTTAACAACGAGCTGATTGTTGTCTTGTTTACCTCATTAAAAAAATTAACTTTTCTGACTCTGGTTCTGACTAATCTCCTCTTCTTTTCGTTAGACACGGAACTCGTATTTAGCTGTGCACAGTTCACCGTCGTAATTGTCCGCCGTTGCCATCCTTCGTCGTCGTCGTCGTCGTCGTCATCAATCGTCTCCTTCAGCCGCCCACGACAACAGCCGTAAATTTAACGACGAGCTGATTGTTGTCTTGTTTACCTCATAAAAAAAATTAACTGTTCTGACTCTGGTTCTGACTAATCTCCTCTTCTTTTCGTTAGACACGGAACTCGTATTTATCCTCTCTATCCGGAGAAGGAAGTTTCCCATGGAACAATGTGCAGTTCCTCGTTTGATTGAATGATTAATGATTAATTATCGAAAATAATTACAAAATTTTATATTTGAATTTCAACAGAAGTTTTATAATTTTTCTCAGAAAACAAGGGAGTATCGTTCAAGAGTCTCCGAAACCTCACAAAATGGTTTCAAAGAATATATTTTTAGACAAGAATTTAAATATTAGAGTGGATCGAGGGAAGATGGTTATCGGGAGAGATGCGTATTTTTCTCTAGTTCGTTAATATTTCAACAGGTTGCGACCGAAAGTAGTTTATAATAACCTTCTATAAGCACACCAGTAATATAAAAGATGGATACTACCAGAGCAACAATTAGTCGCATTGAAAAGCAAAAAATTTCTGGTAAGTGTTGAAATTTTCATCCAAAAATTGCACAGTCGGTTTTTAAAGTAACATTAATGATCACAATAATATTAGAATAGTGGAATTTGGTATATACAACGTGTAGTAGATACTTTAAAGAATACTTTGCTTTTGATATCGATCCAATTTAGCCATATTAAGTCGCGTGATTAAAAGTTGAATCTTACCCTTGATCAACGGGGTTTCCCATGGAACAATGTGCAGTTCCTCGTTTGATTGAATGATTAATTATCGAAAATAATTACAAAATTTTATATTTGAATTTCAACAGAAGTTTTATAATTTTTCTCACAAAACAAGGGAGTATCGTTCAGGAGTCTCCGAAACCTCACAGAATGGTTTCAAAGAATATATTTTTAGACAAGAATTTAAACATTAGAGTGGATCGAGGGAAGATGGTTATCGGGGCGAGATGCGTATTTTTCTCTAGTTCGCTTATTTGATGTTTTATGTAGAGTGGATCGAGGGAAGATGGTATCGGGGCGAGATGCGTATTTTTCTCTAGTTCGTTAATATTTCAACAGGTGGCGACCGAAAGTAGTTTATAATAACCTTCTATAAGCACACCAATAATATAAAAGATGGCCACTACCAGACGAACAATTAGTCGCATTTGAAAGCAAAAAATTCCTGGTAAGTGTTGAAATTTTCATCGAAAAATTGCACAGTAGGTTTTTAAAGTAACATTAATGATCGCAATGATATTAGAATAGTGGAATTTGGTACATTTAACGTGTAGTAGATACTTTAAAGAATACTTTGCTTTTGACATCATTCCAATTTAGCCATATTAAGTCGCGTGATTAAAAGTTGAATCTTACCCTGATCAATGGGAAAGATGACAATATTTGCTTCGGGGTTAGATGCCGAATCTAAATTTTTGTATTAATGATTTATTTTCCTAGAATCAATGACAAGAACATACGTTAGAACCTCTAGCAGAGGTCTTTGAAGAGTCTTTGAAACTTGAAATTGAGCATATAAAAACGGGAAGTATGAATTGCTTCAGAGCTTCGCAGATATATGAGATTCCTTACAGCACATTGAAAAGGCGATTACAGAAGAACGATGATGAAAAACATGACACGGGCCCATACAGTAATTAATTGATTATATGTTTAATACTAATTATATATCCTTAGTGAAGTAGGGATCAAAGGTTAACGAGATCACTAGCAGAGGTCTTTGGTCCGAAGAGTCTTTGAAATTTGCAATTGACCATATAAACACGGGAGGTATGAATTGTTTCAGAGCTTCGCAGATATATGAGATTCCTTACAGCACATTGAAAAGGCGATTACAGAAGAACGATGATGAAAAACATGGCACGGGCCCATACAGTAATTAATTCATTATATGTTTAATACTAATTATATATCCTTAGTGAAGTAGGGATCAAAGGTTAACGAGATATACAGCCGTTTGGGTGGCATAGGTAGCAGAGCATGGGAACGAGACGCTTCGCGCCGCACATTGCAGCGAGGCGAGGCACGGCGTCAAACTGCACGCACCGTTTATAAGCAACGAACAGCAGTGACGCCAGTGAATCTTTTAGCCTCCATATCTCATTAACTTTTGATCTTTGGCCCTTAATTCACTAGAGATGGAGAGCAACGCGCTATAGTGTCGCGTCGCGTCCAATCGCGTTTCTCTATAATAGATTTTATAGAAGTTTTTGTTTTTGCATAAATTATCGAAGATATATTAAAAATTCGTTATTTTCGAAACAAATATAATAAAAAAGTTAACAAATAGAATAACATCAACGAACAGCAGTGACGCCAGTGAATCTTTTAACTTCCATATCTCATTAACTTTTGATCTTTGGCCCTTAATTCACTAGAGATGGAGAGCAACGCCCTATAATGTCGCGTCGCGTCCAATCGCGTTTCTCTATTATAGATTTTATAGAAGTTTTTGTTTTTGCATAAATTATCGAAGAAATATTAAAAATTCGTTATTTTCGAAACAAATATAATAAAAAAGTTAACAAATAGAATAACAATAACAAATTTAATAAAAAAGTTCAACAATACTCTTTGTTAGGAATAAATATTTTTGTTTGCGTTGCTGATACGAAGGCGCGAGGGGAACGCGGCAAAAACTACGATCGAAATATTATATTATGTTTATACACGGTGCAGTCAGAAAATAAAAAATTCTTTTCTAATTTCTGATTGCATCATGTATAAACAAGCCTCCTATTTCAAACCTTCTTTAGGGAAAATTTTCAATCTATACGCGAGAATATACCATACTCTGATTTTATTTAATTCTAGTAATATTATAGAATTTATGGTGTTAAATATACATGGTATATGAATGAGAGATTTATTGGATGAATAGAGTTCATTTGTGCTATTTATTAAATTCAATATCATCCAAAAACTCAGTGGCCATCTTACCCGGAATATTCTGGGTAAGATGACTAATTGTAACTTTTTTTAAAAAAATTATAAAAAATTACCCGATTGCTATATCAAAGATTTTGATGGAGTCATATATGGATAACACTTGTAAGTTTAAGTACAAGAAATATGAAAGGAAAATATTCAAATTTAATATGAGTTTTAGGGTCAAAAAGCTTAAGTATGCCGACTTCCCCCGATCCACTATATATTAAAATTGGTAACATTTTTCAATTAATTTTAAAAATCGTTTATAAAAATTTTGCTATTTTTGATAATTTGTCCTTATTAAAAATTCGCACTAATTAATCCTTGTAAACTTTGTTATGTATGGTAACTTTCCGCATTCAATAAACCTTTCATTTAATTCTGTCCTTTGATATGTAACACCTGTTTATACAAATTAAAATCACGATGATTTTTATATATATTATAAATTTTAACAGACATTCGTTTCTCTATAATAGAAGAAAGATTATATCTTAACTTTTATGAGGAATCTGATTAATGATTATTGATTAATTTTATAAAAACAGTATTTTGTTTGTCTACTGCTATAAAAATTTGAAGTTTTGACTTATGTGAAATCAGAACATATTTTAATTATTTATAATTACAGAATATTTTTTATTGGAACAATAAACAGTAAATTTCTAAGCTATACAATATAAAAAAATTTTTTAAAAAACAAATGTGATTAAAAAATATAGTAGAAGAATCGAGTTATTCTTTCATTATACATCAAAAGAATAATAAATATTTAATAAATAAACGAGAGATAAAATTAGAAATATGTAGTTTCGCCTTATTATACACATTTGAAATCAGAAAAGATCCGAAACCAAAATCATGATGATTAACACTAAGGGTACTAACACAATAACATTTTATTTAATTTAAAAAACAAAAAAAAATTTAAAAAAAAATAAAAAA